>CM044112.1:8229503-8270468 GCA_024174645.1 Lemna minuta
GAAAGAGGTGCGTTAAATCAATCCTTGATTAATTAATTTTTATTGACATAGATAACTAATAAAGTTGATAAATATGTGTCATTAGTTCTACAAATTTATTAAGCAATGAGATATAAGAACCTAGAGGGTCACATACGTAAGGTCCATCGATGTTGGTGGATATAGACATAATTTTAAGGGTTTTTGTGAAAGTTTCATATGAAAATATTTATAAATAAGAGGAGAATGACCACAACGGAGGTTATCCATACAAACTTTGTGGAAACTCTCTCCTTTATGTTCTTGGTGAAGAGAATTGAAGAGTAGACCCAACTATCCAAAATTCGTGTGAATATCACAAGAAGCTAAAGACTTGAACAACTTCAAGGATTCCTTTAATAAACCTTGAAAGTATCAATTTTAATTTATAATAGCTAATAAGGTCAGTGGTTCTAGGTGCCTTACGGTTTGGAATTTTTTATTCAATGTATTCCGTTGCGTTCAATGTTTTGATAAAAATTTGAGTTGTACATTCCACAATATCTATGATTTAATTTTATCATAATGACTACTTATCTTCATTACCGCCTTCTTCTGTCTTCTTTTGGTTGGTCCCATCTCTTTTTACTAGCCTTTTTCTCAATAGCTTCTCTCTTTACCTTATCACCTCTTGTATATTGATGCACTACCATTTTGCAAGATCATAACCTATCTTTATCTAAACTTGCTATCGCCTTGTTGAACTCAAAGTCGTTGCACATTCAAGCCTAAAAAATCTAATATTTTTATGTTAGAAAACCATGAATTGATAAAGATATTTAGGACATATGGCTTTCTAGGTTGATCAATCGTAGGGGTTAGGTAGAAGTCAATCCCAAAGGGTAGGGGATCAAATCTTTGAGTTGAACAAGAGAGCGAAGAAGTTTGATCAATTAAAAACAGTTTAATAGCCTTAAAAATACATGAATAATAAACTAATGTTATCAAAAGTAAGTAGAAGAGAGAGTTGGGAAAATCTAAACTAAGAGGAAGGGAAGAATTCAAGAAGGAAATAAGGAAGAGAACTTGGCATTTAAAAGGAGAGAGAGTGATGGAAAATGGGCAAGAGAGGAATAAAGAGAGATCAAGGGAGAGAGAGTGGATGAGAACAATGGAGAGGGATGAGCAATAATGTGTCATTGATGCGTTCATTTACATCATTATAAACATATTTTAATGCATAATTTTTTCTAATAAAATGCACACTATCACGTTTTTACAATATTTTTGCATTGATCATGTTATTTCACTCATACACTCAATTTTTATCTGATTAATGTTGATTATGTATAAACATAAGTTTGCCTCGTCATGCATCGTTCCTTTGATTTTTTATATCCTGAGACTAACCCCATTTGGCTTATTTGAAGTCAAGTGGTTGAGTTCTCACAATTTTATGATTTCTTGGATTCAAGAACATAGAAAAACATATGAAAGTACATAAAGGTAAATTGTAATGAAAGATAGGAGAAAATAATCTCTTCATCATTTTGAGGACCAAGTCAACTCTAAATGTTGGAAGTCAAGGGGTGTAATTAAGGGTTGAGGTGGTCAAAGATGTGAAGAAAGGTCAATGGTGATGAAATTTATCTTTGAAATAGTCATAGAGATCATCTTATCCTTTTGTGGACAAGCACTTCACTAAGCTAAGTCAAGGTACGTTAAAGTTGGTCAACTTTCTCTATTTTAAGGAATGTTAACGAAAATATATTGAAATAATTTTAAATTAAATTCTTTTATATTTAAAATGAAGTGGAGATCACCCTCTTAAAGTGGACTTCCTCCTCATTAGGAAGGATTTGGGTGTCAACTTTTTAGGAGGTAAGGCTAGTGTTCTTAAGAAGGGGGCTTATTACCTCTTTTTTAGGAGGTGTGACTCATTCTATAGAAAGGGGTTTGGCCACCTCATTAAGTGGTAAGATTAAATCTTTGAGGAGGTGATCACACCCTTGGACGTCCTTAGGGTGGTGCATTCCCACCATTAATCAGGAGAATGAAAGATCTACACTCTTGATCACCTAGAAACTTAAAAGATCCTCTCTAAATCAGGCTCTATTTTCTCTCTCCTCTCTTATTTTTTGGCTCTCTCTTAGTATTAGGTTACTAGAAGGAAGAGGAGAGGAGGCCAAGGCTCAAGGAAAACATTGCTTGATTCTGAATCTTGTAGTGGAGAAGAAATCAAGTGAGGATCACGATTGAATCAGATTAAGCATCACTTAGCCTAAGAGGGGTAGCGCGATGGGGTTTGTGAGACAATCTGTATTGATTTCTTGCTTGTGCTCATCTCTATAAATAGTAAATTGGTATTTTCTTTTGATTTTCTTTTAATGTAGTAGCTTTGACATCATCCTTACTCACAACTCTCTCCCCCTATTGTGTGTTGATCTGTCGCTACCACCAACCATTCTTCTCACCTTGCCATCATCTCAGCCCCCCATTTCAATTCTTTTTAGATTAATTTTCCATTTAAATTCTGATTACTCTCTTAATTAAAAAATTAAATCTAAAAATTATCAATTATATTCATCTCTAGATGTCCCATCCAAGCTCGTGCTTCTGTTCACACTCTCACCTTTCATTTGAACATCTAGTCTCATTACCTTAGCTCCCTATGGATTCAACACTTTCTTACACTATACTAAGGAAGGAAATATAAATTTTATTTCATAAAATCGATACACAACAAAAACAAAAAAAAAAATGTTATCGAGATCATCAATGAGTCAAGTGGAATAAATCTAGAGAGAAAAGTATAGAGAGATAAAGAGAGAGGGAGAGAGTGAGAGATTTAGAGAGAAGATTATTAAAATTTGGAGATAAAGTGTGAGTGATAAAGTCAAAAGAAAAAGAGAGAGATGGACGAAAGGATATAGAAGAAAAGAGAGAGATAAGAGAGGATTTTCAAGAGAGAAAGAGAGAGGGATAGAAGGGGAGAGATGGAAAGGGGGAGAGATCATGAGATAGGAAGAGAGAGACTAATCGACAAGGAGTATAATTTAGAGAGAGAGAGAAAGAGAGAATGCGAGTGCGAGAAAGTGATTTAAAGGAGTGATATATTGCATGTAAGAGAGAGAGAGAGAGAAAGTGGGAGAAAAGATTAGAGAGGCAAAGAGCGCAATAGAGAAGATGAGAGAGATTTAGATGAAGAAAGAGAAATCATGAGGGAGAGAAGAGAGAGCAAGAGTGATGGAGAGAGGGAATGAGAAAGAGAGGAAGCAAGGTTGATGATGTGAGGGATTTGAAGAGAGACAAAAAAGTGTGATATAGAGAGAGACGAGAGTGCAAGAGATTGAGAGAAGCAAGAGAGAATTCGATGGAGAGAGAGGCACCAAAGAGAGGGATAAAAAAATTTTATCTAGAAGAGGGAAAAGAGACCAAAGGAGAGAGAAAGAAGGAGAAAGAAGGTGGGAGAGAGAGAGAGAGAGGAAGAGGGACAGAACGAGAGAGCGAATAGGAGAGAGCAAGAAAGATATTTAGAGAGACTAGGAGATGATATGGAAGAGAGAGAATGAGGTTGAGAGCAAGACGAAGCAAAGAGAGAGCGTGAAAACTAGAAAGCAAATGAGAGAGGAAGAATGCGAGAATGAGAGAGATCACAAAGAAGAGAGAGTAAAAGATATTGGGAATGGAAGGAGAGCGGGAGAGAGATTTAGATAAGATATAAAACAAGAATGCAAGGGTGACATAGAGAGAAGGATATAGAGAGGAATGGAGCGAAAGGGGAAAAGAAATTTAGAGAGAGAGACTAAGAAAAAGAGATGGTGTGACAGAGAAGGGGGAATTAGAGAGATAGTGAGGACACCAGAAGGAAGAAGAAAGAGAGAGAGAGGGGAGATGGAGCGAACGTGATAGAAAGTGTGATGATAGAGAGAATGCAAGCGTGAGTGTGAGGGAGAGGACGAGAAATTTAGAGAGAGAAATAGGAATCGTGAGAGAAAGAGATAAAGAGTGAGAATGAGAGAAGGGGGAGATTGAGAGAGAGAAAGTGGGAGGAGCAGACTGCACGTAAATTAGGGAGAGATGGAAAGTAAGGGTGAGAGGAAGAGGGCTCAAAGGAGATAGCAGAAGAGCGGGAGAATGAGAGGGTGAACGAGAGAGGGTCGGGAAAAGAGATTGGGAGAAAGAGGGAGAGAGAGTGAGAGCAAGGGTGAGAAAGAGATTTAGAGAGGAGTGAGGAAGAGAATGAACGTGAGAGAGAGCGAAAAAGAAAGAACGGAAGCAAGAGGACGACAATAAAAAAATACGATGAAATACGCGAGAGAAAGAGGGCTGGAAGAGGGAGGATTGGAGAGAATGTGATATCGCAGGAGAGAGTCAAAGGGGGGAAAGCGTGAAGAAGAGGATAAGACGAGGCAGATGAGAGGAATCGAATAGAAGATGGGAAGAGGAAGAGCGGGAGGTTTAGAGCAAAAGATAGCTGGGAAGAACGCGAGAGAAGGAAGGAATCGAGAAGGAAATTCAAAAAAGAAAGAGAGCAAGAGCGTATGTGAGTTAGAGGGGGAAGAAGGTAGGGACTGAGCTGGGGGAGAGGGATGATGCTGGAAGAAAGATGAAGAAGCTTAACCACATTAAAACAAAGATGAACGTTTCCACTGCATTCTCCCTGACTAGAAGATCGCCGGAGAAGAAAGGTTTGAAAAACAGAAACCATAGAAAAAAGAGAGCCCCGGACCCCAAAGACGATCGTCCTTTTGAACCCATGCGAAGATAGAGATGAGGTTCCTCTTCACTAGGCTCCAATCTGATTAGCTTGGACAGTCCATTAAGCCTTTTAAACACCTATGTTGGAGGGTCTTGCTTCCCTCTCTCTTGCTTGTGGGTTTCTGAAATATATGAGGCAAAAGTTAAGAAGGAAGTTCTTTTTGATGCACTTATGCTCCACAAATATCAAGTTAAGAGATGTTTAATGGAATTAAAAATTAAGGTCTATTTAAAAGTTAAATGGAATTAAATAAGAGCATTTGGTGGGTGTTTATAGTTAATTTTTATTTTATTATTAATATCCATTAGAAGGTCAATTGTGAATGCATCACAAAAGGTTAACAATCATGATTAATAACAAATTCACGAAGATAAACAATTTCAATATTTTAACTATTATCTATTTATCTTGTTATGAAAATAGAGATTCTATATAAGATTAAGGATCATATATTCATACACATTCAGCAGTGGGATTCATATGGCTAGGAAAGGCTCACTGAGTTAGAAGGGGTATATCATAATGTCTTTGACATGGTCAGAAGGATCATTTGTGGATATAGAATTGTAAAAGAGAAATGAAAGGATTATGGTCTAGGGAGATACAAGAGTATCCACCTATGTCATAGAGCACTTATGAATGAGGCATGAAAAATTTATGACAACATGAGATTTCAAAGGGTGAGATGTTTTAGTAGAGGGAGTTAGAAGACATGCCTAAATGAGATATTTTAGTAGAATAAGGGTGTGCTAGTAGAGGCCATGTGTTATAACTCAATGAACTCATATTTAGTTCTCTAGTCAACCCAGAGTATATTGCAACACAATAGGATCTTCTATGTGAGAAGTTTGAGGCATCGAGGATAAAATCCTTTAGTGTTGGATGTAGGGAACCAAAGTTCTATGAAAAACTTGTAAAATCCATTGCGCATGGTGAGGGGGAAATTTGAGGAAAGCCTTAAAGAATCCAAGAATTGATTCAGAAACCACTTTTAGATATTTCACAAAAGTCTTAAAAATTGAGTCACCATCCTCAAAAGTTTCAAAAATTTGAGGCAAGCCTTAAACGTAAATATCACAAAAGTCTATTTCACCCGTTCTTAGATATTGAGTCACCATCCTCAACTTGCATAACGTTCCAATGGATGAATGGGTTTGTGAGAAATAAGAGGGTATATTGGAAAAAATTGATGGGTCCAGACTCTGATGGGCTTGTTCAATACTATGCTTATCAATAACTATGTACCCTGAATCTTTGTGAAAGCAGAGGACAATTTTCCTAAGCCATGTGGGGCAAAGGAAACCTTTTTGCATCCTTGCAAAGCGGAGGTTGTGTTTTCTGTCAACGTGGGAGCTAGTGAGATTGGCCATTGTTGGAACATGAAAAGATTCTTCCATACACGTGAAGAAATATAGCCTAAGAGCCCCAAGTGTCAAGAAGAGGATCAAAAAGGACAATAATTCTTCAAGAGAGGACTAGACTTCTAGATGGAAGAGAAAACGTAAGAAAAGAATTTATATTCTACTCGTATCCTTCCAAGGGAGGATGAATATAAATAGAAAGAGGCTTGTAACAGTGCATTAAAGAGAAGATTTTAAGGCAAAAATTAAGAGGGCCATTTCAAGGCCTATTTCACAAGACATCCTGTGAGAAAACACAATGCAAATAACATGAGAGAGAGGCATTGTCGATAACCATGTCCTAAAAATTTCTCGAGTGGACCAAGTCTTGAGGGAAAATGGACTGAAGTGACAAGTATTGGGCTAATCCTTAAGAAAAATTTACATGGGCTTAACTATGTGAAGTTTACTCTTGAGACACAACACTAAATATATATATATTGATCATAGGCTTACAAAATCATTGTCTATTGGCGACGAGTGTAATCATATAGTAGGCATCTTTAGGACCATCATTCCAACTAGAAAAGAGGTTCCATCTAGAAAGATGGAATCTAATTCTACCATCTTTCAAGGTTTTCAAGACGATCAAATTTCAAGGGTATGTGCTACAATGAAATTTCAAGGGTCTTACCATTCAATGTATAAGACTCTCTCTCTCTCTCCCCCTCTCCCTCTCTCTAGCCTGCGTTAACCGAGCTAAAATTTTATCACAAGATGTCTTGCATCGTTAGAGAGGATCCTAACCAGGCGTACCAACTTCATTTATCTTAGATTTTTCCGAGGTCGTGAGCAGAGAGGCGGATGAAACGCGAGAGAGATGAGTAGGAGAACTGACGGAGGAATAGACAAAAGGAATAAGATGCAGAAGGGGAAAAAAGCTCCTCTTTATTCTCTGAAAAAAACTTAACTGCTCAAAAGCTGACGAAGTCAAAGCCATCTAGACAGAGAAAGAGAGAGAGAGAGAGAAAAGTCTTCACCCCCTTGCTTCCTCCCTCCTCTTCCAGAATGACAAAAGCTCGTAGAACTGCGAGCGTACCGGAAAAAATTAAGGAGATAGAGATAGAGAGATAGATTGATAGATAGAGAGAGAGAGAAGGAGAGAACCTTTTTTTTCCTGGGCTCGCCGTCCACACGGCGAACTAAGTAGATCTGCCAGAAGGACAAATCGACGTCGGCTCCCAGCCCGCGGACCGTAGCTTTCGTCACGTCAGTCGTGCTCTTGTTCTCTCTGGACTCATGAAGGCCACGGGAGATTTCCACAGA
Source organism: Lemna minuta (assembly GCA_024174645.1). Lineage (NCBI taxonomy): Eukaryota > Viridiplantae > Streptophyta > Magnoliopsida > Alismatales > Araceae > Lemna > Lemna minuta. The sequence continues at coordinate 8,236,890 of CM044112.1, forward strand.
GTTCTTTCCCCTGTCGTCGAGGAGTGGCGCCGCCATAAAACGACGAAGAAGGATGACCACGCAGATGATGCATGTTGCGGGAAAGAGGAAGAAAGAGAAGACAAGGAAGACGCAGAGAGAGAAGAGAAGAACAGGAATCAGAACAGGAAGCAGCAGTATGATGGCGGCGATGGTGACGCCAACCCTAGGAGAAGGTGGCTGCATCGTATAATTTGATGGAGAGGAGTGCCGATACGGTAGGTCCCATATTGCAGCTGGGTTCAAGGTTCCGAGGATTTGACAAGTGTTGCCACGTGGAGAGTTCTGGGATAGCTCTTTCCGCATTAACTCTCGCGCTCACCTTCGAGGAGCATTGGGACTCAAGGGCAAGGAACCAGGGATGGAAATAAAAAAGAAGATGGAGTGGATTGTGAACAATGTAGAAGGAAAATAAAGAGGTGGAACAAGGGAAGAGAAATAGCAGTAGTAGTCGCTATGGATAGTTGAAACTGATAGATCGAGTGACTGATCGTTGATTCCCAAGTAAGCACAGGGAGAGAGAGGCCTACTGTGAGCCACGCATCCATTAATCCAATAGCTCACTCAGCCCATTAAATTGGGCTCAATTTCGAGTCAAAACCTTAACCTCTCTCCCCTTCTCCTCACTTCCGCGACAAACTTCCTGTTTTGGAAAGTTAGATACAAGCTAAAATCATATGGCCGTTTAAACATAGGACAATGGGTTTAATAAGTCAAATCCTGCGCAAATCAAGAGAAAAAAAATGGAGAATCTAGGAGAAGAATGACAAAGAAAAAAATCATAGAAGAGAAATGTGAAAACAATTAAAAATGTGAAATTCTCAAAATCTAATAGTCTAAAATTAAATATTATGTAAATAACAATAAAGAATATGGAATGAGACCAAAATAACCTAAAAGCACTAAAAAAGCGATTGTGTTGTACTGCCATGTAGTGGAGAAGAATGCCCCATGTCACCGTTCAATCAATGGCATAAAATGTTTGATAACATAGATCACTCCAAATTTGAAAAAATACAATCAGTCATTGTGGAACCCCGCAATAGTTTCATTCTTCAGGGAGCCAAGTGATGCTGACAAACATAAATTGTGCAGTTTTTTAAAGCACAAAATCACGTATCAAAGAAAATACTCAACTCAATAACACATGTAAAGAAAACTTGGATATTCAACGTATGAGTGAGTCAAGGTCAAATCCACAAAAAAATAGGTTTAAAACATGATGATTTTTGAAGGTCACATGAATCATGGTAATTTAGACAAAGAAATGTATTAAGACAGTAGATAGGGACAAATATTTATAACATAAATGAAACAAGCTTTCCAAAGAGACCAATATCGCACAAATTAGGTATAAATCAAAGGAGATATCATAGAGAAAATTTAGAGTGAAAGTGACAGGCAAAGATTGAGAACATGCAATTGAGACCTCATTATCTAACTAAAACATGAAGTAAATCCTAACTAAGCATCAATTCAATTTTTTAAACTTCTTAGATATGAGGAGAGATTGATCAATTAGTTTTGGATCGAGGTTGTTGTTGGATGTTGAGCTCAAGGTTATTGTGGGTTCAAGCCTGAAATTTTTTCTTTTTATAGGGTAGGAAACTATAAAGAAATTGGGATAAATAGGATGTATAGCTTTCTAGGTAGATCCACAAGGATTTTAGGGTGAGAAGATATTAGTTGTAGAAGGCTAGGCAGAGGTAAATAGCAAAGGACTGATGGTCAACACTTTGAGTTGACCACGAGATGGAGGAAGATCAGTCAATTAAAAGTAGTTTAGTGGCTCTACAGATACAAGGATTCTAAAGTCATATTATCGAGAGTAAGTAGAAGAGAGATGGGAAAATATAAAATAAGAAGAAGGAAGAGAACTTGGTGTTGAATGAGAGAGAGAGAGAGAGAGAGAGAGAGAGAGAGAGAGGAGAAGAGAAGAGAAGTGAGAGATGGGCGAGATAGAAAAGAGAGGATATTTTAGAGAGAGAGAAAGAGAGACTGTGAGAGTGAGATTTAGGAAGAGAAAGAAATAGAGATTGTGAGACTGAGATTTAGGAAGAGAAAGAAATAGAGATTGTGAGAGTGAGATTAAGGAAGAGAAAGAAAGAGAGATTTTGAGGGTGAGAAGGAGAGAGAGAGCAACAGCGACACATAGAGAGGATGAAATGAGAGGGAGAATGGCATTGAGTGATTGACGAGACGAGACCGCGAGGTCGTCGTTTTCACACGGTCTCGTGTCAAAAATAAAGCCTAATTTACCAATTTGGGGAATTAAGAGAGAATTGAGGGGTATAATGGTAAATATGGGTCGAATCCACAGGGAATTTAGGTATTTTCGAGATATCTTTTAGAATTTGGTCAAATTGGACGATGAATCGAGGTGAGAAATTAGGGAAAATGGTATTTTTAGAAAGAAGACTTCAAATCGATTCCACGGAATCAAGAATCATCGAATTTGGACTTGATTTCGCGGAGAAATCGAAAATTGAAGTGGAGCGAAATTTCGGACGATCGAAATCGTGATTTTGGATGAAATTTTATGAAATTGAAATCTAAAACCTAATCTAAACAAAAATTAAAGATAATAGGAGGATAATTAAGGTAAAACCGCTTCCACTAAACCCGTTTAGCGATCGAAATATCGCGATTAAAGCGATTAATCGCGAAGAACACCAAGATCGTCACGCCGAGCTTCAAGCGTCGATTTCTCCCTCAATTTTCCACCAAATCTCGACTTCTACCCTCCGTGGATGCGGAATTGAGAGAGGAGGAGGAAGAACTCGAGAGAAACGAGAGGATCGGTGTCTATACAAGTCAATTTGATTGAAATCCAACTCGAATGCATACATCGACGAAGAACAAGGCTATTTAAGCTAAATTTGGGCGTAACCGTCTGATTGTTTCGATCGACGGTTACGATGAAACGGTCCACGATGGACCGTTTCGATTAAGTCCCAGCCGTCCAATCTGGATCGACGGCTCTGATCTTCCGCATGGATTAGCGTTATAAAAACGCTTTGATCTCGCTCCTTGGATCACGATCCGACGGCTGAGATGCGATCCGCGCCGACGCATCTCGGCCGTTATAATTCTTTAAAAATGCCACGTGCGTGATTGATCGTCGGTGGTCCACGGCGCATGCGATCGACGCGCGTCGATCGATCGCCCGTTTGATCCGTCGCCCCTCGTCGCGCCACGTCGCTAACATCAGGGCCGTTATAACTCGCCCAATCAAGCACGTGTTTGATCAAGTCCGGTGGTCCACGCGTCCATTTGATCAGCGTCCTCCGATCACGATCTATCGCTCCTCGTCGTGCCACGTCACCTGCACTCAGGTATGATTAGTCCCACACGGAAGATAATTTGGAAACCGTCGGGTTTATAAGACCCGACGGTTTCTAAGGGTATGACCCTTCCCATATAGGGAAGGACAAAGAACCCTTTTACCTATATGTATAATAAAAATAAATAATATATATAAGCGCCACGTAGGCGCGCTGCGCGGGTCCGCGTGGCTCTGCCACGTGGCCTTGCGTGCCACGTCGCACCCGCGCGGGTCCTGCGCGGGTCCCGCGCGCTTTTTACACTTTTTTATATTTATTTTAATCTATTTTAAATCAAAATTAAATCGGAAAAATCAGGAAAAATCCAGAAAAAATCCCTAAAATTGTAAAAATCATATCTTTTAAAATACAACTCCAAATTAATCCAAATTTCTTTCATTGGATCTGAAATTTAATTATCTATCATTCTAAAAATTAAATAAAAGAGATTTAATTTATATTTCAAAAATACATTCATTTCTTTAAGATTTTAACTTTAGAAAATTAAATGAATGTTCATAAATATGATTTCTCTCATTATTTAACTTTAAAAACTATTCATAATCTCAAGTAAAGATGGGTTATAAAATCATTTATTATTAATTTATCATAATTAACCCTAATTTAGTGCATTTTGAGATTATGACATAAATATGCATAGAATGATAGAAATGCACTCAAAGTATGATAACATGCACATAAATGTAATGTTTTATGCCTTAAATTGCATTAATAATCATGTTTTATCATGTTAAGATTGCATGTTATCAGTGATACAAGAGATTTTGAGAGAAAGAATAAGTGCAATAGAAAGGGAGACAAGTGTACGAGTGATTGAGCAAACAAGAAAATTGGGAGTTGTCAAAGAGGTTGAGAGAGAGGGGGATCAAAAACTGGATTGTCGAAGATAAAAAAGAGAGCACAGGAAAGAGGTACAGGAGAAATTATGGTGGTCGAGAGAGAGGGCGAGAGAAGGCCTTTGGAGAGAGAGAGATGTTGTGAGAGAAAATGGGAGAGAGAGGTTGGTAGCACGAGCGGGGGAAAGAGAAGGAGCAAGCAAAAGAAATAGAACTAGAAGGTTAAAAGGTGAGAGAGCAGGAGAGATTTGAAGAGAGAGAGAGTGAGTGAGAGAGAGATGAAGCAATGTGCGGGAGGAAATTAGAGAGAGAAAGTGAAGTTGTAAGAGAGAGAGATAAAGAAAGAGATAAGGGGAAGGATCGAACTAGGGATGGAAAGTGCGAAAGCATGAAGGTTTTAGAGGGAGAAAGAGGAGATCATGAGAGGGAGAGAGAGAGAACAAGAGCTAGAGAATGGGAGGTGAATTGAGATAGTGAAGGAAAAAAAGAGAGAGAAATTTGGGAAGCGTAAGAGAGGAATCAAAAGAGGGGGAGAGTGAGAGGGAGTGGAGAAGAGAGAGAAAATGAGGGACAGGTTTCAATGGGGAAATTAGAGATGAAATGAGATCACAAGAAAGAGTAAAAGAGAGATAGGAGGAGTGGAAGCGAGGGCAATAGAGAGAGAGAGGAGGATTGAGTGCCGGAGGTAGAGAGGGATAGAAAGAGAGCAAGCAAAAAAAAAAGAGACAAAGAAGGATTGCGAGAGAGAGAAAGAGAGATTGAGTGAGAGAGAGAGAATTAGAAAAAGAGTGGGAATGGGAGTGAGAGAACGAGAAGGGGAAAATGAGGGGGAATTTGAGAGAGAAAGAGGGCTGCAAGAGGGAGCTGGAGAGAGAGTGATGGTAAGTGCAAAAGAACTTGAGAAAGAGAGCGAATGAGAGATAGAGAGAAAGCAGGAGATCAAAGGAGGGAGTAGACAAGGGGGAGCATAAACAAGATAATGAGACAAGGAGGCAGAGATGAACCAAAAGAAAAATAGAAAGAGGGAGAGCGAGAGATTATGAGAGAGAAATAGCACAGAAAAATGAGAGAGGAGAAAGAAATCAAGAATGAGAGTGAAAGCGAGAGAGAGGTCGGCATAGAAATTTAGGGAGAAAAAGAAACCAAAGCCAATATAGAGAGAGAGTGAGTGCAAGTAAGAATGAGATCATAAGGAAGTGGAAGAGGGATTGAAATGCAAAGGGAAAGAGAAAATCAATTAAACACGATTCACTGGGACAACAAGATTGAGGGAAAGATGGAGGGAGAGGAAGACTGAAATGTGGGAAAAATCGTGGAAGAGAAATGGGATTGAGAGCGAGAGCAATAAAAGATTCCAAATAGCTAGAAAGATCAACAGCAAGTGAAGAAGAGATTGAGGGACCTAAAGAGAGAAATGGATAGCAAAATGAAGTAGAATCAACATGGAAGGAGGTAGGAAATCAAGCTCATACTTTCTCTCATCCACCAAATTCTTAACTACATTGTCACTACCAAACGAACACGAGAAGAACAAGAAAAAAAGGATCCCTAAGAGTGAGCAATCAAGAAGAAGAAGCAAGAGCCAATTTTTTTTCTTTTTCCTCCTTTAGAACCCACATGGGGAGAGAGATAGAGAAATTGCCCCCTGATAACATGCTAATTAAACATGAAAATACATGATTATTAATGCAAATTAAGACATAAATCATTTCATTCTAATATATGTTATCATATTTTTTAGTGTTTATCTATCATTATATGAAAAAGTTAGTACAATCTCAAAATGCATTAATCTAGGGTTAATTATGATGAATTAAAGACAATATTTTTCATAACCCTTCTTTACTTGACATTATAATTAGTTTTTAAGGTTAAATAATAAGAGAAATCATTTTATATACACTCATATATTTTTCTAAGTTATAAAATCTAAAAGAAATGAGTGTATTTTTTCAATAAAAATTTAGTTTCTTGTTATTTATTAAATTTGTTTTAGAATGATAGATAATTTATTTTCTGATCCTATGAAACAAATTTGGATTACTTTGGAGCTATATTTTGAAAGATATCAAATTTTCTAATTTTTTTGGATTTTTTTTTATTTTTCTGAATTTGTCTAAAATTAAAATCAATTAATTTTATTTTTATTTTCGCGTAGGTGACATGGCAGCATCTGGAGTGTCAGATCGTGCGATTAATCGCGACCGTCAATTGTCTCTCAAGGCAGGGGGGTACGTGACGTAGTCCTATTCACCGGCGAAGCGTTTTAAAATAATTTAATCTCAGCCGTAGATCTGAGAAGTTATAACAGCTGAGATTAAAACCGATGAAACGCATCTAGAGTGTCGGATTAAGATCAAACGGCGACAGTTTGATGCGTTACTTATAACATGCGCGAAGTGGTTTCATCTCGACGGTCCATCTGAGATCCAACGGCCACGCCTTAATCGTAACAATTCGCCTTGTGTTTCATCAAAGCCGTTGATCAAAGATTTAAAGCTCGATCAAACTCTTACGCCCAAATCACCCTGTAAATAGAGGTGCTCTTCAACATTGTAATTCATTCTAGGGTAATTAGAGTAATCAAATTGTTTAGACACCAATCCCTTGAATTTCTTGCTTCCAATCGCTTTTAACCTCAATTTTGCGTCCACAGAGTGCTTGAAAGTGAGATTTTGTTGACAGAATAGGAAGAAATCGGCTCTTAAACATCAACGATCATTTTTCCGATTTGGGAATGAATATCCTTCGATCCGGCGAGTAATTTGATCAATTCAAGCGCAATCTTGGGTTAGAGATTGTGTTTCATCCTAATCTTCCTTCGTAGAGCTTTAGATTTTAATTTTAAATCGTAATTTTAGTCAATTTCAATTTTAATTTTTGCAATTTTCAATTTCAGAAATTTTTCTCTTATTCACTTGATAATTTCTCTGTGAATCTTGATCTAAATTCAGTCATTCTTGATTCTATGGATTCGTTTTCAAGTCTTATTTCCAAAAATATCAATTTCCCTAATTTCTCACCATGATTCATCGTCCGATTTGTTCGAATTTCAAAAGATCATCTGAAATTACCCTAATTCTTTGTAGAATCAACCCTTATTCACCACTATACTCCTTAATTTGTGATTATTTGATAAAATTTGTGAGTTTGGTAATTGTTTTGGCTCTTGATCGTGTGTTTTCAGTGACCTCACACTCTCAATTTGTCACCCCCCCAAATGGTTTATGTGACTAGGCTCTACTAGGATTGTCATGGACAGCCCATTAAGTCCTTTAAGCACTTCTATTTTAGAGGATCTTGTTTCCCTTTCTCTTGCTTGTGGGTTCCTGAAATAGAGAAGACAAAAGTCATGTAGAAAAAAACTTGTTGATGGACCTATACTCTGCTAATATGAAGTTATGAAATGGTAGACATGATGTTATGTTTAAGAGTTTAATCCAATGAAATAAGAGCATTTCATGCTCTTATCATTGGACAATCATCCTATTGAAGTTCCAAAGCTCAAGCAAAGAATATACCATTAAAAAAACTTTGACACATTTTTTGGAAAGAATAAGAGAAAAATCATTGAAAATTATTAATACATTGGGTGATCATCTGATTCACAAGTTTGCATAGCTACCATCAAGTTTTTGGGGCAAAAATAGAGATAAAACTTAAAGAAACAAAGAAGAACATTTAAGGTTTATCCTGATCGTTTCTAGCAAGTTGATCATTATTTTATGAGCGCAATGGAAAGTAGAGAGTGTGAGAGTGATATTAGAGTCATTTTATTTTGTCAAATCTCCTCATCAAATTAGGTAAAGATGGGACTAATGAATCTACCTTCATCAAACTCAAGAGGCTCTTCATTGCACCACATAGCATGTTGAATAGAGGAGAGAGAAAATCCAAATTACGCCCATCATCCCAACCATCGAATTGCCTGGTGATGGTTGAAAAGAATCAAGATAATTAGATTATCACAAGATAGGTGATGAGGTCTCTAATGAAATTAGATCATGTTAATTGTAAATACAAAGCTTAAGAAATATGCCACATGGCATTTAGATGAAGAAGAGAGTGTCTAAAACACCTATTCAACACTTGTAGTCTAATATTTGGTTCCCCCTTGATGAGACGAGACCGCGAGGTCATTGATTTCACACGGTCTCGTGTCAAAAATAATACCGAACTTACCAATTTTGGGAAATTAACTCCAATTGAGTGGCATAATGGTATATAAGGGTCGAATCCACATGGAATTAAGGTATTTTTGAGAGATCTTTTAGAAATTGATCAAATTGGACAATGAATTGAGGTGAGAAATTAGGGAAAATGATAGATTTAGAAAGATAACTCAAAGATGTATCCGCAGAATCAAAAATCACTCGATTTGGATTCGTAATCGTGGAGAAATCAAAGAGTGAAGTGGGACGAAATTTCTGAAATCGCGAAGAATATAAACTGAAAGTAAAGGCTAAATTAAACTAAATTAAGATCCTAAACTAAAAATTGATGATACATGACGATAGATTATAGGAAAAACTTATTTTTTAACCCAAGATAACGATCGAATCGATCCAATTGATTGCCGGATCGACGGCTATTCATTCCGCGAATTCAAACGTGAGCGTCGGTGTTCAAGAGACAAATTCTCCTTGATTGATCGACGAAATCTCACTTTTAATCACTCCGTGGATGCAAAATCGAGTCTAGAAGAGATTAAAAGTGAGAGATTCAAGAAAGGAAGGGTTTAGATAGGTCGATTAAGTGAAAACCTTCCAAGAATGCTTACAAAAGTCGAAGAATGCCTCAATTTATAGGCAAATTGGGCGTAACCGTCCGATTGATGCATTTAATCCTCATCAACGGTCCGGATTAAACGCATCAAATTGAATTGTTAAGAATATATCGCGATCGTCAGATCTCAGATGGGACGCTCAGATGCATCCTCGCGATGTGCGTTATAAAAACGCATTAGCGGCGCCCGTTGGATCGCGATCCGACGATCGCGATGCATTTCCGCGCAATGAATCTGAGCCGGTATAACGCTTGCATTTAAACACGTGCTTGATGGTTGATCGGTGATCCATGTGTCCACACAATCGACGCGCGGATTTCCATCGCGCCTTTAATCCAACGCTCCTCCGTCAGCCACGTCGCCTGAAATGAAAATAACTGTGTGGGACTTAGTCCCACATGGTAAAAATAAACAGAAATACTCTGGTGTATAAGGTGCGATAGTTAGTAGGGTTAATAAACTTGTCTCCCGATAATCGGGAGATCTATATACATTATAAATCATATATATAGTAAATATAAATAGCAGCCATGTATCATTTTCGCGCCATTCAGGCGCTCGCGTGGGCTCGCGTGGCTCTGCCACGTGGCCCAAGTGCCACGTCGCACCCACGTGGGACCCGCGCAAAAATTAACCCCCTTTTTACTCTTTTTTTAATTATTTTAAATGATTTAAATCGAAAATAAAATCGGAAAAATTAGAAAAAATCCCTTAAAATTGTAAAAATCATAACTTTCAAAATACAACTCCAAATTAATCCAAATTTCTTTCATTTGATCTGAAATTGAAAAATTATCTATTATTCTAAAAATTCAAATTATTTAAATAACAAGAAATTTAATTTTTATTTCAAAAATACATTCATTTCTTTAAGATTTTAACTTTAGAAAATTAAATGAATGTTCATAAAAATGATTTCTCTCATTGTTTAACTTTAAAAACCACTTATAATCTCAATTAAAGATAGGTTATAAAATATTTAATCTGTAATTCATTATAATTAACCCTAAATTAATGCATTTTGAGATTATAACATAAAATTGCATGGAATGATAGAAATGCACTCAAAATATGATAACATGCATATAAATGGAATATTTTATGCCTTATTTTGCATTAATAATCATGTTTTATCATGTTAAGATTGCATGTTATCACACCCCCCAACTTAAATAATTTCTAGTCTCTTAGCAATTTCCTATAGAATCTCCCTAGAAGGTCCTTTCTACTTCTCAATCCTACTACTAAAGAGGTGAAATGTATATAAGTATGATTACTCTTCCTCATAGTGTGGACCATAGTGATCTAGATTCCATTTCTAGGTTGACTCCTTTAGTGCATATTAGGGTAGTGCTCATCGACTAATGCTCGAGTCTAATTCTCAATTGTGATCGAGGTGAGCATATCTAAGGTTTAATGCTATGGGGATGAAAAGATCCTCACACTCTCATGAGCAGATGTAATCCTTACCCTCCCCATAGATTCATCACTCTTCCCTCAAAATGGAGGCTACTTAATGTATTAGAATTCCCCTCAACTTACCTTCCTCCTAAAAAGAGTGCAATTGCAAAGGTATTCCTATCTTCGGGATGCAGCGTTTGAGGTGGTTGAAAGAAAATTAAAGACACTATATCTAAAGGAATGATGTGGTTAAAAGCAAATATGTATGTAAACAAAATGGATTTTAAAAGCAAAGGTGGTACCACTTATGATAATTTAGCTCCCAAATGATGTGGATGATGATGGATGGTAGGATAGATGGAAATGGTAGAGATGGTTGTGGAAGAAGAGAAGATATTCCTCTAACTTATTCTCCTTCTTTTCACTTCTTCTATTTCTCTCTTTTTTTATTTTCTCCTTCCTTTTTCCTTGCCTCTTTATTTTTTTTAACTATTTTTCTATTTTTTTTCAAAGATACTTCAAAATTTCAAAAGAATTTACACGAAATAAGGATATGGAGGAGTTGTTTCGTGGAGATTTGAAGAGAGTTTGCCAAAATGTGAAGTGTAATGTTTGAAGGGATATGTACATGTGAGAGGAATGTGGAAGAGATATGATGGATGTGTGAGTCACTTGGGAGTGTGATTATCATAAGTGAGGCTGAAAATAGGTGTAGCTAAATAACTGGAATGGAAAATTGGAACTAAATGCCTAATAGGGAAAAGATAGGTGCTTCAAAAAAAATTATGGATCATTGCACTCTTTTAAAGGAAAGTTCGGAATCGAGGAATTCCCACACTAAGTAGGTTCGGCTGATGTAAGGTAGGGGATAGGAATTTTGCTCGATCTTCACTCAAAATCTCTCCATTTCAATCCCATAGCACTTCAACCTTCTGATTACTCATTCTTCCTTGGTGCCTTGTTAGATACCCTACCCCAAAGAAGTCAACCATTACGAATAATCCTATGGTTTATCTAGATCACTTGGTTTTATTACTCAAAATGTAATCATATGGGCTATTAGGCCCTCATTTCTACATCTCTAGTAGATAAGATCTCAAACTTTCAAGACTTCTAAGGTGGAGAAGAGTGGTAAAAATTTGGAAAATAGGAGTTTTTAGAATTTAGAATTTTATAATTTTTGAAAAATTGTTGAATTTTTCTAAGTCTTCACCCCCAACTTAAACTCTTCATTGTCCTCAATGAAATTACTATTCTCATGAAGAAAGATAGAAATAATAATGATCATGTCATAAAAATGTGGTGAGGAGAAAATAAGGGCCGAATCTATAGAGAATTAAGGGATTTTCAAGGTATTTCTTTAAATTCGATCAAATCGGATGAGCAATTAAAGTGATAATTAGGAATCTTAGTAATTTAAGAAAGATAACTCCAAGATGAATCCACAAAATTAAAAATCACTTGATTTGGACTAGTATTGCGGAGAAATCAAGGAGCAAAAATTAGAGAGAAAAATCAATCGCGAAGAGAGAGAAAATTGAGAAATTATCTAAAATTTGATTAAATTATGATTTAAAAATTGAAATATAATGATACATGATAATACATTAGGATAAAAACATATAATCTTACCTAATTTCATGCTTGAAATATTCCCGTTGATTGGCGGATCAAAGGCTTTTTATTCTATGATTTCAAAGATGAATTTCGACATTCAAGGGCGATTTCTCCCTATTCTCTCAACAAAATCTCACTTTAAAACACTCCTTGAATGCGGAAATCAATCTAGAAGAGGTGGAAAGATAGAGATTTAAGGATTGAGATGTAAAAAGAGTCCGATTACTCGAAACACCCAAGAATAGCTTACATCGTCGAAGAACAAAGTATATAGAGGAAAATAGGGCATGGCCATTGGATTTGGCATTTCATCTTCAATCAATGGCTATGATGAATTTCTTGGATGCAAATCGTTACATTTAATTTGTGTTTGTTCTATTAAAGATGGAGTGCTCAGATTTTGCCACATCGCGCGTGAAGAAGAAACGTTGCGTAACGCCTACCGTCTGATCTTCATCGGAAGCTCTAGATGTGTACACGTGTCCACGGAAGTCCATCGGTCACTTTTAATCTCAGCCGTTTTAACGCCTCAGATGAATTGTTGAGATTAAATAATTTTAAACGAATTCAGTGACAAATTGTTGCGCGCCACGTATCCCCCTCTTTAAGTGAAAATCAACAATCGCAACTGATTCACGTGATTGCACGCTCCATAATGTGCCACTTCACCTATGCATAAACACAAACACAAATAGTCTCACATATAAAAAATATAGGCATATTGATGAGTATATAAGTAGAGCGTATACCTTGAAAATGATGCTTAAACCACTAATTACTCTCGTGCCCACATGCGCACACACATGTGCACACATGCACACGCATGAGCCACGTGGCGTGTACATAGCATGCACGTGGCAATGCAGTATCACCCCCGCCATGTCATCTGCTACGTCAGCACATGGCAAGGAAAATATTTCATATTGTATGGAATTGTCTTCCTACACATTGTGGTTGGTTTTGCACTTACCTAAAATATCTTTGAAATATAATGATTTTCTTGATGCAAGTATAACAAATTTTTTATCTAAATTTTTGGTCAAGACAATCCACAAACCAACCTTAAAATACAAATTTATTCATATGGGTATTGAAAACCTCATCAAAGAATTTAGAATTCTATGAACTCATATTGCAATTTACACCTTTCCTTTATTTTCTACTTTTCCTTGCATTTGCTTTCTTTTTGTTTTTGTTTAATTTTCTTTGTAGGAAGCCTTGATCTAGTAAGGACAATTAGCTGATGCCAAAGGGAGGTGCTTAATGAGCCAACCCCATCAACACTTGTATTTCAATGACATCTTCTCCTGAGGTATGTGGCTTCTTGACGAAGCATTTTGTGTGGTCGTTAAAACATACATACGTTGGTCAAACAAAATATATAATTCCGAACTCACAATAGCAAAGATATAAAATCAAGTATAGTGTAAGTATCGGGTCGATCCACAGAGAACAAGGTTGACTTTTATCACAAAGTTGACTTGGTCAAACTTAGGTTTAATTAGGGGTTTTAAAGAAGTGATAATGATATATAATAAATAGAGATAATCTAAATATATGAAATGAGATATTTTAAGAATTAAGACCTCTAATTTGACAGAGAAATGCCAAAAGACAAGGTCAAAGAGTTGACTTTGACCAAAAGTTGACTTTCTATAAAATCAGAGAATAAAAAGGGCTCAGAAGATTACGAAAATATTCAAAAACTAGAGAGAAAGTGGAATTAATTGATATAAAATTTGTGATTTTTCATAAGAATTAGATTTATTATGAATTATTGAAAATCAAATATTACAAAAATCTTGAAATGAACACTTCGGTGTAAATCTTCAAATTGACTAACCAAATGATATTCAAATCTTAAAATTGATATATCAATAGAAATCTAACAACCAGAGGATTCCAAAGAGACCAAAAATGTCAAATTCAAATTTCTATTTTGAGAGTAATTGATCCTGCAAGTCAACGCCCAAATTCAGAATGAAAATGAACAGTGGTTGGTCAAAATTAAATTGAGGGGGTCAAATGATCATGTAATTTTACAAATTTTCTATCCACGGAAAGTTGATGAAACAAGGAATCCACTAAAAATAAAATCAGCTAATTCGGACTTAAATCAGAGAGATATCCTTATTTAAAAATCAGCAAAAATTCGAACCAAATTTGGGCGAAATTGAAGAACAAAACAACTTTTAAAGAAAAATTAACTATCTAAATCTAATCTAAACACAAATTACCCCAAGACGAACGATCGATTCTCATTGCTAACCTGATTGCTGCAAAGATTTGGCTTCAATTCACGCGCATGGAAGAGTATCAACTTGATTTCTTCCTCGGTGGACGTTCGGTGTTCAAGGGGAGAATTCGATTGATATCCAACAATGAATCACAATGAATCCTGCTCCAATCGGATCGCGATTGAGTCTAGACTCAGGGGAATCGTGATGAACTCAAGATCTTCCTCAAAAATTGCTTAATTACTTCACGATTCAATCAAAAGTTAAGGTACAAAGGGAAGAACATTGGTATTTAAAGGAAAAAGTCAGCAAAAATTACGGACCATCCGATTTGGTGAAGACCGATCAACGGCCACGATCGCTCGATGATTGTGGACCACGATCCCACGATAACGCGTAAATCGCCCGTCCGATCTTGATCGGAGTGTTCTGATTCATCCACGTCACGCGCAGATCGTAGACACGATGCACGTCGTAGGGTCCATGATCTCGTTAAATCCAAGTCGTCCGATCTTTGATTGGACTGTCACGATGCATCCACGTGTTTCCCATTGATGCGTCGAAATCGCGTTGAATCACATCCACTCGATGAAGCCACGCGTCGCAAGGTAAGTCGTTGATCGCTTCACTTAAAGGTCTTTTAACGCATGTGTCTTGATCAATGATCGCATGGACTCCAAGTCCATCGTATTGACGTGATTTGGTTGATATGCATGTATCCAACGTCCATGACGCTGCCATGTGTCCGGCAATAGTTAAGACTCTGTGGGAACATAGTCCCACACGGAAAAAAAAGAGAAGAACAGTGAGTATAAAGGGTGGGGCAGCGTAACGCAAATGCATTATCATCCCAATCCTATAACTGGGGCCCACTAACCCGTGGGCCCTTCACACGCCAGCCCCTCACTCGCCACGTGGCACCCCCCGGGCATCTGCGTGGACTCGCATGGCCGCTGCCACGCGTCCGCGTCCACTTGGGCCACCTAGGCTCCTCGCGTGGGCTCGCATGGCTATGCCATGTGGCCTTGCGTGCCACGTCGCATCCACACGGGTCCCGCGCGCCACATCAGCTCCGCGGGTCCTGCGGAAATTAACCCCCTTTTTGCCTTTTTAAATAAGGATATAAATTAATAAATTCAAATAAAAATCCAGAAAAAATCTAAGAAATTCAGAAATCCATAACTTTTAAAATATAACTCCTTTTAAACTCAAATTTTCTCCATTGGATCACAATTTTTTTCCTTTTTAATATCATGCCATCTAAAATATAAATTAAAAGAAGAATATAAGATGAATTCATAATGAATTAAGATAATCTCTTAAGAAATCTTCTTTATATCATCCTAACATTTTAATTGAAATTTATTCTTCAAAATATCTACTAAAGTCAAAGTAATTTAAGGAACATGATTAATTTCTATTTATTTAACCTTTTAAAAGATTAAAAATTCATAAAGCACATAATTAACCTTAATTGATGCATAAATATAAACTTCAGTAGAATAGCATGCCTATGGAGAAAATTCATAAAACTAGGATAACATGCATCATAATTACATAAAATAAGCATGAATATTAGTTAAATAAGGTAAGAATTTAATTTAATTATGCATGTTATCACTTCTCTCTAGTTCACATGCATTGAGGACAATGCTTATTTCAAAATTTGGGGGGGGGGGGGTGACAGTCATTGAAATCTGCACACACAAAAAAAATTATATGAAGAAGTAAAGTGGGGTTGGGGGAGGGGGGTTCATGCTCACGATTTGGTTTTTATGTAACTCACACCACCTTAATGATTCCTTTCACTTAGAAACCTTGAAGTAGGGATGTTGGGGCAAAACTCTTGTAGTGCATTGAGGGCATTGGGGAGTGATCCAAGCCATTGGGTTTAGATCAACCATATGGATATTTTTTGAAAAGGATGATCTCTTTCGAGTAGGTTACCTATTGGACATGAGTGAGGATGGATCGAAATACTATGGGCATGAATTGGAGGGAATTGAATAAAGTAGTATAGGATTCACATCTTTCACATTACGATAGCTGACTCTGCTTGGCGTGGGGATTCCTCACTTCCAAACTTCCCCTAAAGAGTGCATTGAGCCTTATCATTTATTTACCTATTTTGGATTCCTTAAATCTCTTTAACCATATAATTTTTGTTTCATTCACATGTACACTCATGATAATCACACTCCCAAATAGTTGCATTCATGATAAACATTATTCTCTCTTCCTTCATGTTCTCTTCACATTCTCTTTCTTCACTTATGAATTCCCCATTTTATATGTTTGAATTCTTATTCTTTTAAGAAATTTATGATTTTTTTTAAATAAAAAAATGAAAGAAAAAAAAGAAGCAAGAAAAAAAGAAGCAAGAAAGAAAAGAGCAAAAAAATCAAAGAAACAAAAAAAACGAAAAAAAATATGTAAAAAAGGAAAAGAAAAAGAAGAAAAAAAAGAAGATAGAAATGAAATCTGATATTCCTATGCTTGAGAGGAACACTTTCCTCCAACCCTTTTTTTCAATCTTTTCTCTCTTAAATCATTATCAACAATTCGTATTTCATCTTGTTTTCATCTTTCACCATTGTCTATCCCATAACTTTGTACCATCTCTTTTTTCATCACAATCGTTCATGCACTTTATTTGGGAGTATATCTATCATGGGTGGATCCATCCTTTGTTTAGAAGCCTTTTGCCATAATGCATTCTGGCAAGACCATGCTTATCATTTGCAGCCCATCTTGTAATCCTCATACACCATTTCAGCCACTGCACTCCACATTTGTCACAAAATAGGAAACAATTTTTCAATGCACTCTTTTAAGGAGGAAGACGAGTTGCGGGGAGTCTTAATGCACCTAGTAGCCACCAAATGAGAGGAAGGTGAGGATGAGTGATGACTACATTGAACGGGTAAGGACATACCTCTACTTTAAAGTGGTGAGAATCTCACTGTCGCTAAGCACTTCACATATGCTTCAAGAAGATCAACCTAGAGAATGGAATCTGAACTCCCATGGGGCGGAATCATGAACAAAGGTTAAATTAATATGTTGAACGCTTTGTATGCCTATCTTCAAGGTGAAAAGGTGGAAGGATATTTAGGGAGAACCTAAGGGGCAAT
Source organism: Lemna minuta (assembly GCA_024174645.1). Classification (NCBI taxonomy): domain Eukaryota; kingdom Viridiplantae; phylum Streptophyta; class Magnoliopsida; order Alismatales; family Araceae; genus Lemna; species Lemna minuta. The sequence goes on from CM044112.1 coordinate 8,254,263, forward strand.
GCTAAGGGACTAGCATTGAGTAAAGTAGGGGGTGTTTGATAACTCTAAAATATAAGTCACATTCATACATAATTTATGTTTTTTAAGTGCTGATAAAGACTATAAAAATGAGAATATCCATTTATATATGTTTGAATGTGACGAAAATATGACTAAGTCATGTTATGTATCATTTCTTACAGTTTCATTATATTATGAGACTGACTCCATTTGACTTCTTAGAAGTCAAATGGTTGAATTCTCACATTTTGTATGATTTATGTGAATGCAAGGACTTAGGTGAAGTTCAATTAGAGCATGGATACAAACTACCTAAAAGGAGAAGAATAAAATGAGTACTCCACCTTTTTAGGAGGTTGGTCAACCTTTTCTACCTTTTTAGGAGGTTAGTCAAACCTTTCCACCTTTTTAGGAGGATGTTAAAGCCTTTCCACCTTTTTAAGACATTGGTTAAGCCATTCTACCCTGTAAGGAGGTCAGTCAAATCAAACCGTTCCACCTTTTCAGGAGGTTAGTCAAACCTTTCCACCTTTTTAGGAGGTCAATCAAATCAAACCGTTCCACCTTTTCAAGAGGTCAGTCAAACCTTTCCACCATTTTAGGAGGTTGGTCAAACCTTGTTATATCTTTAGGAAGTTAGTAAAACCTTTCCACCTTTTTTGGATGTTAGTCAACCACCTTCTTATGGGGAGTCAACCCATTCCACCATTTTAGGAGACTAGTCACCCCATTTCTCTTGGAAGTCAATGATAGTCAAAGTGATTCTTCAGAGGTCAGTGGTGGTCAAAGGCATTCTTGAAGGGTCAAAGAGGTCAAACTTCTTCTATTTTATTTATTATTAATCAGTTTTTATCTTTCCTATTTTATAGGAAGGATCCACATTTTTAGGAAGAGAACGAGGTAAGCCCACCTCCTTAGGAGAGTGATAAGGTTACCACCTCTTCTAGAGTGGTCAACCCGCTCCCTAAGGAAGCGGTTGTGGGGCCCATTTACTTAAAAGGGGCTCTCCCACCTCTTTAGTGGCCTATGGATTTAATCTCAACCATTCATTTGGTTGCACCCAAAAAGACTAAATCTCCACCAGTGATTCAAAGGAACCTCTTAACCTAAAATTATAAAAGAATCTTCATCTTCTTTTTTTTGTTATTTTTTGGCTCTCTCTTAGCATAAGGCTACCAAAAGGAAAAGGAGAGGCTTAGGCCCAAGCTTGGCATTTTTTGGTGTTCAAGTTTGTTGTGGAGGCAAGATCAAGTGAAGGATCGAGATTGTAACGAGTCAAGCATCACCCAGCCAAGGATTGGCATAAAAAAAGGCTTTGTGTGAGGATTTGGATCTGATTTTCTCTTGTAATCCCCTCCATGGATTGTGTAGATCCTATTTCTCTTTTATATTTTAGATTTATCATCTTTTCTTTAAAAAATCTCTCATCATTACCCAATTTCCCGATTACCCGATTTCCCAAATTTTCACCATTCTTCCATCATCTTCCATTCTATCAATCTCATTTCTCTATTCCATCATTCCTTATCGCTCTTGGGAGGCACCCCAAGATTATCTTACCTTTTTAGTTTTATTTTTTTTTCAGTTTTTATAGATATCGAAGAAGAACTACTCTAGGAAAGGGCGCAACTGCACGAAATCCCGCGAACGAGCATCACAGATTAATGAGTTTTTCTAACCCTTAATTTTCTCACCACATTTTCATATCTTTTTCATGCCATGATTCGGTGGTTTTGCTATCTTTTATATGAGCATGTAGTTTTCATTGAGGGCAATGAAAGATTCTAGTTGGGGGTGAGGACTTAGAAAAATCTCTACTATTTTTGAAATTTTAAAATTCTACATCCTAAAAACTCCTATTTTTCAAAAAATTTGATCTACTCTACCTCACCTTAGAAATCTTGACATTTAGAGATCCGACCTACTAGAGATGCAGAAGTGAGGGCCTTATAGCCCATATGATTGCATTTTGAGTAATAAAGCTAAATGATCTAGAAAAACCATGGATAATACTTAGTGGTTGACTTCTTTGGGGTTGGGTACCTAACATGCACCAAGGAAAAAGAGTAATCAGAGGTTGAAATGCTATGGGATTGAAAAGGAGAGTTTTTTAGAGAAGATAAAATCTCATCCCCTACCTAACATCAGCCAAAAATGCTTAGTGTGGCAATTCCTCAATTCTAGACTTTCCCTTTTTAAAGAGTGCAATGATCCATAATTTTTGAAGGCACCTATCTTTCCTTGTAGGCATGTAGTTTATCTTTTCCAAATCAGTCAAGTAGTAATACCGCTTTTGTTTTAAACTTCACTCATGATAATAACACTCCCAAGTGATTCCATATCCATCACATTTTCTTCCATATTTCCCCCACATGTACTTATACCTTCACACTACACTTTATTTTGTTACATACTCTCTTCAAAAATCCTAAAACTCCTCCATATCCTCATGCTAGTCTTCTGAAATGTTAAAAAAAAGAAGAAGAAAATAAAGAGGAGAAAAGTCAAAAGAAAGAGAGAAATAAGATGTTACAAGAAGGAAAATAAGTGGAAATATCTTCTACCTTCATCTCTACCTCCACCATCATCTCCATCATCTACCCTATCCATCACCATCCCCCTCATTTGGGAGTATATTTATCATAAGTGGTACCTTCTTTGTTTTAAAAATCCACTTTGTTTATCAGAATATTTACTTTTAACCACGTCATACCTTTAGAAATCGTATCTTTTTATTTCCGTCAGCCACCTCACACAATGCATCCCAAAGATAGGAATCCTTTTGAATTGCACTCTTTATAGGAGGAAAGCAAGTTGAGGGGAATCCTTAAACATTAAGTAGCCTCTATTTTGAGGGAAGGAGTGATGTATTTATGAGAGGGTAAGGAATTACATCCGCTCATGAGAGAGTGAGTATCTTTTCATCACCATAGCATCATACCTTATATATGCTCACCTTGATTACAATTAAGAATTAGACTTGAGCATTAGCCGATGAGCACTACCCTAAAATGCACTAAAGAAGTCAACCTAGAGACGGAATCTAGATCATTATGGCCTACACTATGAGGAAAACGTGATCATACATTCATACACTTCACCTTTTTATTAGTAGGATCAAAGGATGTAAGGACCTTCTAAGGAGATTATATAGTAAATTACTAAGAGACTAGCAATCATTTAAGTTGAGGGGGGGGGGGGGAGTGTGATAACATGCTAATTAGACATGATAATACATGATTATTGATGCATATTAAGGCATAAATGATTTCATTCCTATGCATGTTATCATATTTATGAGTATTTATCTATCATTCTATGAAAAAGTCATTATAATCTCAAAATACTTTAATTTATTGCTAAATATGATGAATTAAAGATAAATAATTTAAAAACCCATCTTTACTTGAGATTATAAGTGTTTTTAAAGTTAAAATAATGAGAGAAATTATTTTTATAAACATTTATTTAATTTTCTAAAGTTAAAATCTTTAAGAAATAAATGTATTTTTAAAATATAAATTAAACCTCTCATTCTTTATTAATTTTGACCTTTTAAAATGACAGATAATTAAATTTCGGATCAAATGAAAGAAATTTAGATTAATTTAGAGTTATATTTTGAAAGTGATGAATTTTCTAATTTTTAGGGATTTTTCTAGAATTTTTCTGAATTTTTAATGAATTTCTAAGGATTTTCCGGAATTAAAAATCGAATTTTCTAATTAAATATCAATTTTTCATAATATTTAATGCGTGCAAGTGACGTGGCGCAATCAGAGCTGTCCGATCGATCGTGATCAACGATCACAATGAGGAGGCGACGTGGCAACATGGTGGACATCTGATTGCGTGTGCGATATCAGCCGTCGATCTTCACTTAAAATCGATGGACACGTGGCTTAATCGGGGTTCACCGGATCGCGTCTAATCCACACCGTTGATATCAAGAGTTATAATGGTCGAGATTAAACACACAGAAAACGCATTAGGAGTGTCGGATCGCGATCTAACGGCGACGGTTTCGATGCGTTTTATAACGTGCATCGACGTGGCTTCATCTCAAGCGTCCATCTGCGATCAAACGGTCGCGACTTAATGGTATCGGTTCGCGATGAACCGTTCCATCAGAGCCGGTAATCAATTTGATTGGACGGTTACTCCCAAAATCCCTATAAATTGAGATATTCTTCCGATTTGTAAAACATTAGAGAGAAAATCAATCAAATTGATCTATTTAGATACCAAATCTCTTGAATATCTTGATCCTAACCTTTTCTAGACTCAATTCCGCGTACATAGAGTGCTTTAGATCAAGATTTGGTCAAAAGACGAGGAAGTAATTGACGCTTGAACTCCACGATCGCGATTTTTGGATTTTTGATGAAAAGCCTTGATTTCGGTGATTAATTGGGTTAATCCAATTGCAATTGTGGGTTAGTGGGAGCAGTTTTTACTAATCTTTCATCTATTACCGTTTAATTTTCATTTAGATTAAGAATTTGGTTTAATTTAGTTTAGATTTTTGGTTAATTCTTGATTTTAAGTTTCAGAAATTACCCCTCACTTCGATCTTCAATTTCTTCGCAAAGTCAAATTCGATGATTTTTTATTCCATGGAATTGTCTTGAAGTTCTCTTTCATAATCTATCATTTTTCCCAATTTCTATCATTGATTCATTGTCCGATTTGATTAGATTCGAGGGGATCATCCGAAATTTCCTTAATTCCCTGTGGATTCGACCCATATTTACCATTATACCCCTCAATTCGAGATATTTTCACTAAATTGATAAGTTTGGACTTTTTTTACTCTTGACCGTGTGGACTTGACGACCACTCGGTTTCGATCGGTCATGGATTCAAATAAATCAATTTAGTCAACTATTTCTCTAAAAAGTATCCATTGTCTATTCTTAGTGTCTACACACTGATGGCCACAAGATCAGTCATACTCAGCATATGACAGATCAAATAGTATTGTTTTTCCTAAATATTTTAATGTCCTTCTTGAATGTCCCTTAGAACATATATTTAAAGATTAGTGATCGATATATTATGATCTCTTCATAATTTACTTAATCATTGTATATGCTCATAGAATTCATTACAAACATAAAAAATTAATAATAATGGGCAAATTTTATTTCAATGAATAAAAAAAGCATGGAACAATGATTTGGCATACATGTCACATGATATCCATCAAGATGTACATAGCACATGTTGTGAGATAAAGATTCCTTTATCTTGATTTTTTTTCTTGATCCCTTTGTTCGTGAGATGGGATTGACTTCCAACGAGAAGTCGATTTCCAACGAGAAGTTTATTTCCAACATTGAGGTCTGATTTTCATGAGTGTGCTAAGATGATGGAGGCAATGGTTAGGTGTTGGAAGGTGGTGGCAATGATGGTGGTGTAAGGAGCTTTCACAGTTCTTATACCATGTTATTGTAGGAAAACCCTAGATCATATTTCATTAATTCAAGGAGTTGAAGATTTATACACACACACGCGTGCGCGTGCGCGTTCATGCACACGCACGCGCGCGTCCACGCACACGCGCACCCACGCACACGCACGCGCGCGCCCACGCACACGCTCGCGCGCGCCCACGCACACACACACACACTGATATATATATATATATATATATATATATATATACACACACACACACAGAGAGAGAGAGAGAGAGAGAGAGAGAGAGAGAGAGAGAGAGAGAGAGAGATTGGACCAAGCTCACAAACATTGACAATCCACCCTCACCCAATTCATGCTCTTGAGACAAGTGCCATCAAACTTCTTCGTAAAATGACTCTATAGGGAAGGCTTTTAAGCATTTTCACCCCACCTCCAAGCCTCAAAAAGCTTGCACTTCTTAGAATTCAGGTCAAGCTTAATTCTCTCATCAACGAGAGCAAAGACCTAACATCGATGTACATACATGTGCAAACTAAAACCCTTTCAACTAAAACATCGATGTAGCTATTTCATGTTCTCTTTTGAATATTACCTTTCAAGTTGACCTTTTTTGATAATGCTTGAAACTAATTCAATTACTGGGGTTTCTTATCATGATTATAAGCGTAGAAATAAAGATAAAAAATAAAGATAACACGAACAACATTTTTATCAACCTTACAGGGTCCGAATTCGTGAGCTGCTGGAAAGTGATGGAACTTTCTTTAATCACCACGACGTCAAGGACATGGCCGGATAACGTTTACCGCAAGATAAAGGAGCCCGCTCTGTAATTTGGCGGATTCGACCGTTCTGACACCCTCAGCTGACGGCGCGCAACCGACAGTCGTCAATGCGCTCACGAGCGCCCGCCCTTCACGGGTCTGCCGCCCGGCCCGTCGGGCCCTTCCCGGGCTCACCGGCGGCCTACAACGGACCTGCGATCCCGCGGTTAAAGGCCTCTTCTACGCCACCCTGCATGTCCTTCGGATACCTCCTTCCAAACTCTTTCATGGGTCGGAGTGGCTGAAGATAGCATGGGCATGAAGGTCGTGAAGATCGAGAAAATGCATGGTCGCATCAAGCTGTGGATGATCCGGGTGACGACGACCGTTTTGCTATGGACGTGCGTGGTACAGCTGGCGGCGCTCGGTGACTTGCTAGGGCCCAGAGTACTCAAAGGCTGGCCTTCTTGCTTCTCGCCGGCAAGCACTCCCCCCGCTGTGGCGGTTCAGAAATTCCTCCTCCCTCCTAAACGTGAGTAATGCCGAATGCCCGGGAATCCGAAATTTTGTCTGATGAAATGGGTTTGTTTTTGGCGGTCGAGCAGGAATGTACAAGAACAATGGATATCTTATGGTTTCCTGCAATGGCGGGTTGAATCAAATGCGGTCGGCGGTAAGCGTTTTGTTCTGGATCTCTTTTTTCCCCCTGATTCACTGAAAAAAGTGGTACTGCCGCATCGCTGCAGATCTGCGATATGGTCACCATCGCGAGATTTCTTAATGTCACCCTCGTCGTCCCGGAGCTCGATAAAACCTCTTTCTGGGCGGATACTAGGTTCAATTTCTGCCAAAGACTTCATCCTTGCGGCAATTTGTCGTCAATGATAATGAAAAATGTCTCCTTCTTGGGCAGCGATTTCCAGGACCTCTTTGACGTTGACCACTTCATCGCGTCGCTGAGAGACGAGGTTCGAATCCTGAGAGAGCTCCCTCCGAAGCTGAAGAAGCGGGTCTTCTCCATGGCTCCCGTAAGCTGGTCGCCCATGAGCTATTACGTCAACCAGGTAAACTAAATGCCCGTTTCTTCACTGAACAACAAACAAAAAAGATTAAAACGTCCAGTTTTTGTTCAGATTCTGCCTCTGATACAGAAGCACAAGGTCGTGCATTTGAATAGGACGGACGCACGCCTGGCCAATAATGGCTTACCAATTGAGATCCAGCGGCTCCGTTGTCGGGTTAATTTCAACGCCCTTAGATTTACCGGGCAGATAGAAGAATTGGGCGAAAGGGTAATCAGATTGTTGAGAAAAGGTGGCCCTTTTCTCGTCCTCCACCTTCGTTACGAGATGGACATGCTCGCTTTCTCCGGCTGCACTCAAGGTTGCACCGCCGCGGAAGCTGCTGAGCTCACCAGAATGAGGTCTCTCTCATCCTCTGTTTAATCTTCCTATTTTTCTCTCTCTATCTTCCTCAATTTCGCGGGTTAGTTTTGTGGGTTTTCCATGAAAATTTCATCCGGGCATTGTCTCTCTCTAGATATGCATACCCCTGGTGGAAGGAGAAGATTGTGCACTCCGATCAGAAGAGAAAAGAGGGTCTCTGCCCTATGACCCCGGAGGAGACTTCTCTGGTTCTGAGGGCTCTAGGCGTTGACCCTAGTTTTCAAATTTACATCGCTGCGGGAGAGATCTACGGAGGAGATAGAAGAATGGTGGCGCTCGCCTCAGCCTACCCGAAACTGGTATGTTCAAACCTCAACGGCATACAAACCTATCTCTCTCTCTCTCTCTCTAGCTTTATACTTAAGGTGACGGAAAGGCGTTGACCAGGTGAGGAAGGAAACTCTACTAGAGCCATCGGATCTTCAGTTCTTCCGCAACCACTCCTCGCAGATGGCGGCGCTGGATTACTTGGTCTCTCTTGAGAGCGACATCTTCGTCCCCACTTACGACGGCAACATGGCCAAAGTGGTCGAAGGACACCGGAGGTCAAACTTACACCGTTGTCGTTGACATTTCCGTCAAAATAACTGTTTTCATTATATTTAACAGGCATTTGGGATTCAAGAAGACCATTGCGCTAGACCGGAGAGTTCTGGTAGGTCTGATTGACAAGTATGCCGGCGGTTCAATGACCTGGGAGGAATTCTCCGGCTCGGTGAAGGCGGCGCACGTTAATCGGATGGGGATGCCGGCGTTGAGGCACGTGATTTCGGACAGGCCCAAAGAGGAAGATTACTTCTATTCCAATCCCCACGAGTGTCTCTCCTCCACGTGGCATGATGGGTTTGGTTGATTAATCGTCATCACGGTATCTGAGATCAAAGTCCGCCTTTTGTATACTGCCGAAATAAATTTCCCTGCGGAGGAAGAGAGAGAGAGAGAGAGAGATGGACGGTCACGATTGCAATTAGTTGATTTACATTTGGGGAGGCATCTTGGAGACTGCCTCTCTAAAAAATACTCACTTAATTACATAAAAGGAAGAACATTTGAACAGTGAATATTTTGAAAAAAATAATTATTTCCTTCCTCTCTCTCTCTCATGTATCTTCTTTGCCTCAATCTTTATTTGCAGGGTACTGGGTTGATGCATCATCATCACCCTATAGAGAGAGAGAGAGAGCCCAATAAAAACATAATATTGGAATTAAATATTCCTTTCTTTAAAATATTAACTTAATTACATAAAAGGAAGCAATACAATGAATATTTTGACAAAAATATATCATTCTTTCCTCAATCTCTCTCTTATGTATCTTCTTTGCCTCACTTCCAAACCATCATGGGCCCCTTGTTCAATGATCCAATCATCCCACTGCTCATACACATGAGAAAGCCTAATAGGCCCAAAAGTTGACTTGGCCCAAGAATCCAAAGACTCTTGAAGAAGCAAGTCTTAAGATTCTTGTACCTCCCTCAATACATGCATTGCATCTTTGTCTCCTAACCAAGATGGACATATTTAATCTGCTAGGAGCGAAGGATCGACAAGTTCTCCAACTTTTCGATCAAAACATTGATTACAACGAAAGATATTGTATCAAGACATTCAACAAAGTTGAAGCACCGAAATAGATGATATCATCATCTTTTCTAGATGATACTATCATCTAGTATGTAATAAAATTAATACTTATAGGAATTATTTCAAGGAGATCTCTAAGCTATTCAAGTGTCTGGCCTCTAGCGGCATCTACACAGTCTCCGAACGATTGGATCTCCTTTGGAACACTCGTCACCATGAGAGGAAGAGAAGAGGAGAGAATTTCCACTAGGTTCATATGGGCAACCTTGTTATGATCATTCTCCCCTTAATTTTAGACTTTGGGAAAATGAAATTTTCACAAAATCCTTAGATTTATATCTACATCGACCAACGCCCATTAACCTTATGTGTATAACCCTCTAGGTTCATATATCTCACTAGGGAAGGCGAAAGACGATCTGAATCTCGGTCAACCGGATTCGACCGAGACCATCGGTCCAGCAAAATGGGCCTTTGATTGTCTCAGTCCAAGTTTGGTCTGGTCCTCTTCAGCCATTCAGTCTTGGACCGAGTTGAAAATTAAATTTCTCCTCATGTAACCTCCCAACTCTTGCCGTCCCCCTTCAATAGAACTACCTCATTGATAAAGCACAACCTTGACCTCAAGAGGAGATGCCATAGCCATATTGCCACTTAGGGTTCCTCCCTCCCTTGTGTAGTATCTCGCAAATGCCTCCAACATGGAAGGAACTGCCTCATTAGGCATCACCAAGGTTTTCCATGCAACCTCAACTCACCGTAACGTCTTCTCTCAGACTCCGAGAGAAGACTTTCCTGTGAGTTGAGGCAAATACCTCTTCTTTGCCATTTTTTGGAGTGGCTTAGGTGGTGAATAAATCCCCCTTGATAATTGAAATCTCATAAGAATCTCAAGCTCCTCTTCTAGGCAATCAAAATATTTGATCCCTTTTTCCATCTTGCAAAAAATGTTGACAATGATGAACGGTTTAGTGGTCAGTGTTTGTGTCATCGACATCCTATACACAAGAGAACAAGAGAAGAATGCAATGTCAAAGACAAAGAGAGAGAAAAAACAACACATCATCCTTTGTGATAATAAAAACAACTAGGGAAGGCCAAAGACGGACCAAATCTTGGTCAACTAGACCGGACCAAGACCGTTGGTCCCACAAAGTGGGCCTTTGACGGTCTCGGTACAAGTTCGGTTCAGTCCTCTTCAGCCATTCGTTCTTGGACTGATTTAAAAAAATCTCCAATTTGATGGACGTGAAGGAGAACAAACCTCCAATCTCTCTCTACTAGTTGAGACAAAGCTTTCTTGAGCGCTCTCCAACAAGGAGGGTCTAGTGTGCAATCTCCAACCATCTCTCTCTCTATTGTGCGATCTCTAGCGAGGAGGGTCCATTTAATCTGCTATCCTCACTAGCTCCCCCAACCCATGATGGGAAGTTAGAGAGAGAGAGACATATTGTTCTATGTATATTGTGAGACCTTTGAACCATAAATCAAAATATTAAAGATTTCATTGTGAAGCTATCATCTCTCTTTCGTCCATAATAGTTAATCTAGTCAGAGTTAAAGGTCTCTCTTCCTTACCCGGAAACTTCCTCTCTCTTCTTGATTGTTTAGGTATGGAGGATTCTAGGGTTTAGCTTGACAGGTGCAATAATCGGACCTCTCTCTCTATCTCATATAATTGCAGTGCACTATTTTGATTGGGGAGGGCTATTGGCTATTTCCATTTATAATGGCATAGTCTCCACCTTGAAGGTAAAAACAAGAGATAGAGATACATATACATATAGAGTTTAGTGAGAAGGGGGATGAGGGAAACTCAGAAGAAAAGTCTTGGAAATATATCATCGGTCATGCCTCTTTTTCCATTAGGGTAAAGTCTATAGAGTCTGACGATGTGCATGTGGATAGAGAGAGAGAGATAGAGAGAGAGAGAGTCTGACAAGGGAAAGGAGTTTACCAAGTTAGCCATCAAAGCCCCGACCATGGTGGAACCCACTGTAAAATCCATCCAAGCATAAGTTAAATCATCAAGAATGAAGAAGCTGGCGTAAGTTTTGTTGAACTAACAACGCATGAAACGAGTCATTCGATTGCGACACGACGCTGTCAACTAGATTCCTCGCCGTAAGCAATCGTTGACTCTTGATTGCGTATTTTTTGTCATCCTAAACCGCCTGCGAATCTTGGTCAACTGGACTGGACTGACATTGTTGGTCCCACAAAATGGGCCTTTGACAGTCTCGGTCGAAGTTTAGTCCACTCCTCTTCAGCCATTTGGTATTAGATTGAGCTGAAAATATATTTTATCTTGATTGGCAGCAGAAAAAAAAAGTTTTTTATAGTTGAGAACAAAGAAGCCTCTCAATATTTCAATTAGGGTTCAGTCAAAGAGACCAAAATTAAGAGCGAACCGAACCGAACCGTGACCGAGGTTGATCGAGACCGAGACCGATACCAAATTAAGATTTGGACAGAATGGTGTGTCAAAAACCGGACCGTGACTGGGACCACCCATGCCTAAAAACAACACACCATAACTCTTTTAGAGCTCTATTTTTCTGTCAAAGGTGAATTGGTCGACTAGTTTAGCTCAGACACACGAGTGGCAATGGGAAAAAGGCCAAAAAACCTCTACAGTTTATTAATAATGAATGACTACCCTTAAATATACTGGATCTCTCAATACAACGACTAGTTTGCCATAAGGAGTGTTACACTCATGCCCGTTAAGTATATCATTGTAGATATAATTTCTCTAAAAAACAAAAAACTAGATATACATTATAAAAATCTATAGGGATATCTAGTCTATCAATTTATTCAACGTTAAACAATTTTCTTGGGTGATTAAATCAAGAGATTATATGTTTATAATTTCCAATATAGTGACCAAAATTAGCAACCCAATTTTCTCATCCCTAAACAATAGAAACCACTTTTACTCTAGGGATACAATGCATTTTTAATATCTATTGGGGGGTGATTCACAATTTGTTTTTCATTTTTCAAATTTTAACACATGAAATAGCAAACCGTTACTCATATTTTTGTTGGGTTCCCTCTTGTGTTTCTAAATTCTAGTTTGGCAAGTGTGGCTCCACTTAGGGAGGCCAAAGATCAACCAAATCTCATTCAACCGGACTGGGTCGAGACCATTGATCCCACAAAATGGGCCTTTGACGTGTCTCCGTCCAAGTTCAGTCCAATCCTCTTCAGCCACTCGATCTTGGACCGAGCTAAAAATATATTTTGTCTTGATTGGCAATAGAAAAAAAATGTATTTTATAGTTGAGAATTGAGAAGCCTCTCAATATTTCCATTAGGGATTAGTTAAATAAACTAAAATTAAGACTGAACCGAACCGTGACCGAGGTTGACCGAGATTGAGACAAAGACCAAATGATGTGTCAAAAGCCAAACTATGACCGAGACTTCCCAAGCCTATATCTCGTCAGTTAATGACTCCATCGACCAAATAAAATTTATCAGTTTTTCTTAGCAATTAACTATACCAAAATATAGATTAATTGACTAAGGATTGATTTAACCCAATCAATAGTTGAGTTTCCAACTCAATGGGTGCTTTAGCTACACCACGTGCTCAGGGAGCTATGAAGTATATTGAGAACTCTTTCATGAAACCCTATCGTCATCGATTATCGTGTACTTATAATCTTTCATTCACACGAGACTTATGAATGACTTAGGGTATGGTTAACTATCAAATCTTAATAGGTCACTCAATTTAGTACTAATGCAAGTATGAAATCATCAAGAACAACTTCTCTAATATTTCTACTACCTTGTTTAAGGATTTAACGATATCTTATTCCTTGAGTCGATTGATAACATGTAATTTATACATGAATTTACATGATTACTAATACAAATTAAGGCAACAAATATTGTATTCTTATGTATTTTCTTATATTTTTAGTGTATATCTATCATTTCATGCAATTTTAAGTTATGATCTAAAATGTAACATTTTAGGGATAATTAAGCATAATTTAAATAATATAGTTTTATTCCCATCTATATTTGAGATTATAATTGGGTTTTCATGATTAAATATTAAGAGAAAAATATTTTTATATACACTCATGTATTTTTGTAGTTTTATTTTCTAAGAGAAATGAGTGTCTTATTGAAATTAAAATTTATTCTCTTGTTATTTAAATAACTTGAATTTTTAGAATGATTTATAATTTAATTTCTGATCCAAAAAAATTTTTAGATTAATTTGGAGTTGTATTTTGAAAGTAATGAATTTTCTAATTTTTAGGGATTTTTATATAAATTTTTTGAATTTATTTAGACTTATTTTTTATTTTTAAAAAAAAATAAAAAAATGGTTTTATATCACTCGCTGATGTGGCAGCTTACGCGGCAGGACAAGCAAAGTGTCACCACGTGGCGACGCTTGAGCACGCCGCATGGCGCACTTGTAGATTGGGGCGAACGCGTGAGAGCACGCGTGTGTGCATGCGTGCACACGAGTGTGGGATTATAGTTAGTGGGTTAAGTATGCCTTTCAAGACATAAGCTAACCCATTAAACAAGCGTACGTTATATACCCATCGAATGGCTTTAATTTTTTTTCGTGTGGGACTATTTATGTTTGTTTTTATTCGCAGGTGAGATGGCGCAATCTTGAGCGGATGATCGCGCAATTTAATCACGATCGTCAATTTTCACTTACTTGAGGGGGTACGTCACTACATGTTATTAGGCAATGATTTTTTTTAAGAAGATTTAATCTTAGCCGCTCTTCTAGGGAGTTATAATGGTTGAGATTAAAAGTGCTCGATGGACTCCCATGGACACACGGACTCACCTCAAATGCTCGATGAAGTTCAAACGGTGGACATTAAGCGATGCTTCTTCTGCATGCGTGACATGACAAAATCTAAGTGCTTCATCATTGATCGAACAAACGTGACTTAATGATGAAAATTCTCGAACATGCTTTTAAATCTGAGCCGTTGATCTAAAATGAAGGGGCACATCCAACGGTCACGTCCAAATTTCTCTATAAATTACATGTTCTTCGACAGAAAATTTCATTCTTGGATGTTTCAAGAAAATCAAAATGTTTAGACAACTCATTGCTTAAATCTCTTGTTGTTTTCTTCTTCTAGACTCATTTATGTGTCTAGGGAGGGTTTGAAATCAAGATTTTGTAGAGAGAATCAGAAGAAATCACCTCTTGAATGCCAAACTTCGTTTTCAAAATTGCGAAATGAAAAGCCTTTTATTTGGAAATTAATTGGATCATTTCGAGCGTGACTTTGGGTTAGATTATGTGTTTCCCTCCTAATCTATCTTCGTGTAGCATTAGATTTTAATTTCGAATGGTAGATTAATCGTATTGTAGATAATTTTAATCTTTCTCTCTTCGTGAACAAAATTTCTTCCTTGATTTCTTTGCAAATACTGATCCAAATTTCATGATTGTACATTATGTGGATTCCTCTATGAGTCTTCTTTCTTAACATATGAAAATCCCTAATTTCTTACCTCAATTCATTGCCCTATTTGATTAAATTTTAAGAACACCTCAAAAATACCTTAATTCTCTGTGGATTTGACCCTTATTCAAGATTATACTATCTAATTTGTAATTATTTCTCAAAATTGGTGAGTTTAGTAATTTTTTTGACATGATTTTGTGTGTATCCAACAACTGCACGAATTCATCTCATCATCGATCTTCTCTTAAATCAAGGTTGGATGATCCCATCTTGAACACTCAATCACCTTCAAGGACTTCATGTTGTATCCAATCTAGGATGTTTTAGAGAGCTCAAGGCTAGGGATTCGTAAGTCATGGTCAAAATATGATCCATCCACAAGATGTTTTTGGTGTCTCAGGTAAAAGGATCATGTATACAACTATGTCATGAATCAACCTGACTAATAGTTTGACATAATACAATTCAAGGATTCATACAGATCAATTCAATGAACTCTTTCTTGAAAGAGCACCCACTATCTATCCTTTGGTATCTCTACACCAATGGCCACAAGATCAGCCATTCTCATCATATGAGTTGGATTAGATAGTATTATTATTTTCAAATAATTTGATATCCTTTTGAAATATCCTACGAATAGGAATATTTAGAACATATGTTTAAAGACTAGTCATCACTATATTATGATCTCATCATAATTCACTTGCTCATGGACTTCATTATAAATATCACACAATAATGACAATGAAGAAATTTTATTTCGATGAATGTAAATGAAAGATGAAAGTGTGATTGGCTTGCAGGCCTCATAATCCATCAGCTCTAGCTTGAGAGGAAGTGTTACAGTATAGCCCACTATAGAGTCATCCATTCTCTCTCCTCCTACCTCTTCAATCTAGTGTAAGTATATATCCCTATTTCATTTGTGTGCAAGATCAAATAGAATGTTGATTTGAGACTACACATTGCCTATCATGCTTAGATTTTGGGTTAATATCATAAAAAAGTCTGAACTTTATCAAATGTACCAGATATGAGTCCGAACTTTTTTTTTTGTCAGATATGAGTCCAAACTTTTCAAAGTGTCCAGATATGAGTCTCAACTTTTCTTTTCTCATATAAAAGTCTGAACTTTTCAAAGTGTCCAGATATGAGTCTGAACACACCTCTCTCTCTCTCTCTCTCTCCCGCCCTCCCTCCCTCCCCCGCCTCTCTCGCCCGCCCTGCCTCCCCTTTCTCCCTCCCTCCCTCCCTCCCTCCCTCCCCCGCCTCACTCTCCCGCCCTCCCTCCCCTCCCCCGCCTGTCTCACCCTCCCTCTCTCTCCCGCCCGCCCTCCCTCCCCTTCCTCCCCCGCCTGTCTCGCCCGCCCTCCCTCCCCTCCATCCCCCGCCTGTCTCGCCCGCCCTCCCTCCCCTGCCTCACTCTCCCATGGGAGGACATCAAGTGAGAACCGGAATATGGGCATGCATATCCATTTAAATGAAACAATTGTGAAACCATTCGATGCCTC
>CM044112.1:8270968-8320559 GCA_024174645.1 Lemna minuta
GTCATTAAAATCCAAGATAAATCCTCTGTCGCATTAATTAGATTATTAGTTAAGTATAATAGTTGATTTGATTCAGTGATCTTATAGAATATGGTGAGATCGGAAAATAATAAAGGTTTTAATTTTTGGAGAAAAAAGTATTCATAAAGTAGACATATTTATGTTTTAAAAAGTGTCAAATTGTAATAAAAAAACAAGCTTAGACAAGGAAGCCATCAAAGAGAGAAATTTGAGATAGAAAAATTGAGATTAGGATAGACACAGTAATAAAATAACAAATGTCACTTAATTAGGAAAACATTGTGTTGTATCAAAGATTTTCAGCACATAATATCTTGGCAAATTTTAGCATTCAAGTGGAAAATTTTCTTCCAAATCTGCAACAAAATATTAAGCTCTTGTACTCAATTAATACAAATATCACTATACATCACACAAGGAGCACAAATTCAAAGACAATTTGTCCTTTAGTCTAGATCAATAATGAAAATATGAGAAATAGAGAATGAGAGACTGTAATTTGCATAATTTATGGAGATTAACACATTGTCTTCATATCTCTTTTGGTGAAAATTTGAGAGCTCGAGAGCTCCACGTTGCCTTGTTAAGAGATGAGGGGTGCAATGTGGTGCGTAATCCTTAGAAACACTAAAAGTCAGATGACAACATGAGAAATCATTAGCTTTCCAAATTCCCTATGGATATAAAGTCCTTCAAGAAAATTAAATGTGTCATAGATTCCAGTATTATCTTATTATCATGATTTACATATTTTGATGGTCAAATGATAATGAATTCCCCAATCTTATCATTATATTTTTTTAGACCAAAGACTAAAGGATGAGATGTCATGATTATGATAGCCTTGATGTGATATTAATACACAAAGTTCTTGATATGTAAAAATTCTAAGAGTTTGTTGGTGGGAACATTTTAGAAATCATATTGATAAGAAAGTGATGTAGCCCAAGATGGTTTTCAAAAGCCTAGAAAGACTAGTATGAGTGTTATAGCCCAGAAGCCCACAAAACCCACATGTGAGGCCCGATCAAAGCTTAATGGGCCAGATGAGAATCTATAGGAGTTGAAAATATTTACAAAAGATCACCTAGAGACACAAATATTATGTGTCAAAGTCTACAATTCCTAGAACCTGCAGAAGATCTCAATTTAGGCCTACTAGGGCCTAAAAGCATCCTTTTTCTTTTGTCAGTTATGTCTATGACACGTGCATACTATCAAAGTTATATTTTCAAGACTTTTGTGTTGTCTTTTTATGGGTCAAATCACTTGGACGACCCTCCACCTTTTGAGGCCTATATAAGGCCCCCATTGTAACACTTGAACACACAATTGAAGTTATCTCTTTCTCTAAGAGCTTTGCTTTCTCCCACTTGAGTGTTCTCCTTGTTTGAGAGTGCTTTGTGCTTATGGATTCAAGTACAACTCCTCATGGATTCAAAGGTTGAAAAGGTTAGTTCTGTGGATTCAAACCCTAACCCTTCTTAAAGAGCAAGGTTTGTGGATTCAAGCCACTATTCTTCATTTTTCCTATGCTAAGGCTACGTCAAAAAGGAAATCTTCCAAATTAGAAATGGCATATTTTGATTAAGAGGCCAAATCAGCAATGGTGACACAAAGTTATGTTATTTTCACAAGCAACTTAATGGGGGACTAGTAGAACATATTCAAAGACTTTATGAGTACAAATCCAATAATATTAAGATTGAATGTGATTATTTGATGAGAATGACATAATATCCCATGCATGTGAAGTATTAAGGTGAACCTCTCTAGAAGACAAGCAAGTAGTATGTTGACACTTTGTGAGTCTTCCTTCCCCTCTTCCTCTTATTCTGTTTAATCTTCTTCCCCAAAAACTGTCTTATGTATTTTTTGTAGGTCCTCAAATTCCCCAATGGAGCACACACAAAAAATAACTTGTCCACTTCATTATTCCTAAGGCAGGGTTACCTCCACCGCTACCTTGTAATTTTATTCAACCTTGCAATGATGTCATCAACAAGGCATTAAATGGCGTAGTACAACATCAAATGGTGCAAAAAGGCACAAAAACCCGGCTCTAATACCAAATTGATGGTGCACACTGGCATGATGATGGCGCCACCTCCTATGGTGATGATGTCATGTCTTCCAACAATGGCCTCAACTCCTACGATGGTGAGGCTAGGGTGCTTGCCCCACCACCCTCTCTCTCCCCTATAGGAGTTAGACCTCTCATTTTTTTTCTCATTCTCTGTTTGTCACGATCTTCAATTTATTTACTTACTTCTTATTCTTCAACCTCTTTTTGAATTTCATTTCAGTATATTAGGTATTTAACCCTCAAATGTTGGATAAACAATGAGTGAGAGTTCTTCTATCCTATCCGCCTGGAATCCTCACTTTTTGTAAACTTTTTCCTTTATTGATGTAAAACCAGAACATAAAATCAAAACTTAAAAATCAAGTTCTGGAAAGATATATAAAATATGTCTCTAAAATCAAAAAACATGAAATTTCTTTAACGACTCTTCGCAATTGACATATCATAAATATTACATTGGATCCTACCCTAGCTCATGTTAGTAATGTAGGGGATCTAGGCTGGTTGAATACATAAATCTGAGCAGATTAATTTTCATTTGATCATTTCTTTGTGTCTATATGAATAAGTTACTAGCCATGTCTTGGTAATGAATAAAATTTTAAAGCGGAGTGCAAGTTCTAGACATGAGTATAGTCATTTATTCTCAGTCAGATTGAACTCCCTCTGCTCTGTATGACCGAAAACAATTCCCTTGAACGCAATTATTGCTCTCTATGACGCAAGCTCATGCGTGTCGGTGCGTCATCTTTGCCCATTAGCTCGATTTATCGTTGTCTTACCGGCTGCGGTCTCCCCACTAGGTGGCAGTCTCTGCGGACTCCCGACTTCGTTGTCTGAGCCATCTCTCTCTCCACCTCCCTCGTCAATGGCCTGTGCCTAATGCCTATATAATTGAGCACTCCCTTCTCTCTGTTTATTTTTATCTCAGTTAATCTTTTAGTCTCCGTGGATAGAAGGCGTGATGGCGGCAGACTTCGCCGGCAGCGATTCCCTGTTTGAGACGACGAGGAAGAAGAGATGGCTAGTTTACAGAATCTTTGCGGGATCGCTGATGGCGGGAATCTGTCTAATCTGGGTTTACAGGGTTGCGTATATTCCGGCGAGCGGTGGCGCCAGGTGGGCATGGCTGGGATTGCTCGCCGCCGATATCTGGTTTGGCCTTTACTGGGTCCTCACTCAGTCCGTCCGCTGGAGTCCCATTTCCCGCAAAACCTTCAAGCACCGTCTCTCACAGAGGTACGCAGTATGAAAAGACTCTCCCTCTCGCTCTCTCGATACGTGGGAAATAGTTTGGAATCCCTCTTCGTCTCGCCATCTACTTTCTTCTCTCTCTTCTCTCTCTTCTTGTCCAACTGTCCTAATCAGTACTTTTTATCTCGTGCCCCTTCCTTACTTTGTATCCTTTTAATCTATCTATTAACTGAACTAATTTTTCTATCTCTCTCTCCATCTTCTATGCATGGTTTTTCTATGTATATCTCTCTCTATCATTTTATCTATCGATCTCTCGAGATAGATGTATCTATATATATAATCCATCTATCAATATATATTTTCTTTGTCTATCCATCCATCGACCTGTCCATCTTTCTATCTATCACTCAGTTACGACGAAGAAGAGTTACCAGAAGTGGACGTGTTTGTGTGCACTGCGGATCCAGTGATCGAGCCGCCAGCTCTCGTAGTGAACACGGTGCTCTCTGTCATGGCTTACGACTACCCGCCGCAAAAGCTAAGCGTCTACCTTTCCGACGATGGGGCTTCCGACTTGACCTTTTACGCTCTTCTGGAAGCCGCACGTTTTGCTCGTGTCTGGATTCCCTTCTGCCGCAAATTCCATGTCGAGCCCCGTTCTCCCGCCGCTTTTTTCCGAGGCGCCGCCGTGGACGAGGAGCATCGAGCCGTGCTGGTACTTCGGTTGACCGACTGATCATTCACTTTGCTCGTTGACTCACCTAGTAACCTAAAAAAGTGAATTTTATCGAAGAAATTGTACGAGGAAATGGAGGAAAGGATACGGGGAGTCACCCAGAAGGGAAGAGTGCCGGAGGAAATCCGCACAGAGCATAAGGGGTTCTCTGAATGGCTTCCGGGAATGAGTTCTCGCGATCATCCTTCCATAGTTCAGATTCTGATAGACGGGAGAGACCCAGCTGCAACCGACGCGGAAGGCCGCCGACTTCCGACTCTCGTCTACGTGGCGCGCGAGAAGAGGCCACAGTACCACCACAACTTCAAGGCCGGAGCGATGAACTGCTTGGTAAATGGTGATCCATCATTGCATCATTACATCATCATCATCATCATCATCATAGATGGCGTGGATTTTGCAGCTGAGGGCATCTTCGGAGATAAGCGGGGGGAGGATAATTCTAAACGTGGACTGCGATATGTACTCGAGCGATTCGCAGTCGGTGAAGGACGCGCTGTGCTGCTTCATGGATGAGCGCAAGGGAGACGAGATCGCGTTCGTCCAATTCAGTCTGAAATTCTCCAACGTCGGCATGAACGACCTCTACGCCAATTCCTTGACGATAACAATGGAGGTGGGTACTGAGATAACAAGGGAATCAAACTTTTTTTTATCGAATTGGATATATATATATATATATATATATATATCCAATTATGAATAGTTAGTGGTATAATTTGCATAGATGTTACTAGGGAATTGCGATTGATCTGATCCAGGGGATCATGATAGATTTTATGTTGATCGATCCCCTCGATCAATCAATTGGGTTGGACCGGCAGTCGGATTGAGACCCCTCAGTCCGATCGTCAGCGTGATCGAGGAAGTCATCGTCCATCTGATCGACGATGTACCCTAGAAAATTCACAAAAGATTGAAATAAATACGTTAAAATGATTAAAGTTTTAAATTTTTTGAAAAAGTAACCCCGAGCTCTCATTCTATCATTATCTCGATCGATATCTGAACCTCAGTCGCCGATCAATCTAGGGCCACTTTGATTGTGTCGATCCGATCTGATCGCCGTTCCCTTGTTGTGATTATGGAGAGAGTCGTCTGGTGAGACTCGATCCATAAGAGAGAGAAAAGAAGGCTGAGAAGATCCAAAGCATTTGACATCTTCATGAAGATTAGGGTTGGGTTTTGCAGGTAGATTTTCACGGGATGGATGGTGTGGGAGGACCTGGGTACATAGGTTCCGGATGTTTCCACAGAAGAAGGTCGCTAATGGGGGAGAAGTATGAGAAAAGCTCCAAGGAAGACTGGAAAACAGAGAAAAGGACAAGCATCGAGGAGCGCAGCACCATGAATTTAGAGAATCGAGCCAAGTCTCTTGTCGGCTGCTCCTACGAGTCTAACACCCAATGGGGAAAAGAGGTCTCTCTCTCCCTCCCTCTCTCTCTCTCTCTCTCTCTCTCTTCCAATCCTGTGACAAGTATAATAATCTGCAGATAGGTCTACAGTACGGGCGCCTAGTAGAAGACGTGAGGACTGGGCTTGCAATCCAATGTCGCGGCTGGAAGTCCGTCTACTTAAACCCTAAACCCGGCGCCTTTTTCGGCCTCGCCCCCACCACTCTCTCCCAAACTCTCCTCCAGCACAAACGCTGGTCCGAAGGCGAGTTCCAGATCCTCCTCTCCCCTTCCTCTCTCGACCTCTACTCCCCCCGTTCCTCCACTCATGTCCTCCTCCGCATGGCTTACTCTATCTACCTCCTCTGGGCTCCTAACTCCATCCCCACTTTCTACTATACTCTCATCCCATCTCTCTCCTTGCTCGCTCGTTTCCCTCTCTTCCCCAAGGTAAAATAATTCGAACCCTAACCTAATTCTCATATATTCTTACGTTCTGGACGCGAATCGCAGCTATGGAGTCTATGGTTCTTGCCCTTCGCGTACGTGGCGGTCTCTGCAGTTGGATGTGGCCTCTGGGAATCACTCGACTCCGGGATGACGGCCAGAGGATGGTTTAACGAGCGCAGAATGTGGCTGTACAGGAGGACGACATCTTATCTCTTCGGCTTCGTCGAAACCCTAATCCAGAAGTCGGGGTTCAGTAGCTACAGTTTCGCCGTAACGCCGAAAATTGCTGACGAGGGCCTTGCCGCGAGATTTCAGCGGGAGGAGATGGAGTTCGGGGCTTCGTCTCCGGCTTCTCTGGATTTCATCGTTCTGGGATCGATCGCCATGATCAATCTCCTCTGCTTGGCGACGGTTCTGCATAAGATGGTGAAGAGAGGAGCATTTTCTGGGCGATTTCTTCTTCCAAATTCTGCTGTGCGGGATTCTGGTCGCCATTAATGGACCTGTCTATGGAGCGATGTTCTTCAGGAAGGACAGCGGACGTTCTTCAGGAAGGACGGCATATGTTCTTCTCGTTTTTCTTTCTGATTCGCGCGCCTGATTCTTTTTCTTTTTGCCCCATTGCCCTCGCTGACGTGAACGGTCACGTGGCATCGGATGAGTTCCTTCGCCGTCCACGTCAGTGTATGTGCCCTGCTGGCAGTGGATTTAGACAATTCGAAAGGTGGGAGTGGATTTGGACGCTTCTCAAAAGGTCACGATGTACGGTGAGTTTTCCCCTAAAAAAGATAATTTGATTAATCCTATTAGTATACCTGACGGCTCGTTTTTGTGCGTCGTTAAAACACAAATACGATGGTCAAACAAAATTTATAAAACCGAACTCACAAAGACAAGATAGAATAATCAAGTACTGGGTAAGTATCGGGTCGATCCACAGAGAGCAGGGTTGACTTTAATCGCAGAGTTGACTTGGTCAAACTTAGGTTTAAATGGAGTTTTAAATAAGAGAAAATAAGATTTAAGATAGGGAAATAATATAAATAAGGTAAATAAGAATGTTTAAGAATTGAAATCTCGGATTTGACAGAGAAAAGTCAAAAGTCAAAGTCAAAGCGTTGACTTTGACCAGTATTAGGTGTTCTGCAAAATCAGAGAATCAAACAGAGTCAGAAGATTACGAAAATTATATATTTGGAAACTAGAGAGAAAATGGAATTTATTGATATAAGTTTTGTAATTTTTGGATAAGAAATGGATTTATTATGAATTATTGAAAATCAATGATCAGAAAATCCCCGAAATGAACACCTCAGAGGAAATCTTCAAATTGAATGACCAAATGAAATCCAAATCTTGCAATTTATATGTCAATAGAAAGTTAAGAACCAGAGGAATCCAACAAGACCGAAATTATCAAATTCTGATTTGCCAATTAAAAGTAATTGACCCCGAAAGTCAACGTTTGACTTCTGATGAAAGATGAACAGTCCGTGGTCAAACGTTAAATTGAAGGGTCAAATGAACTCGGAATTTGATGAATTTACCATCCACGGAAAGCTGATGAAAAGAGGAATCCAATGAAACCAAAATCAAGTGATTTGGAATTATAATCACAGAGATATCCTATTTTCAAAATCAGCGACTTCTCGGACCTAAAATTGGGGAAATTGAAGAACACTATGATCTAATTTGCAAAATGAAAGATCTAAACATAATAAAAATACAAATTACCTCTTGATAATCGATCGAACCTCACTACTAACCCGATTGCCGCAAGAATGGGGCCTCAATTCTCGTGGATTGAAGCGAATTTGCTCGGATTCTTCCTCGTGGACGTTCGGAATTCAAGGGGAAAATTCGATGAAATCAAGAGATGAAATCGTGATTATCATGCTTCAATGGCTGCGTCTCTACACTCTTGGAAGCAGAGGATCACGAGAACTTAAGACCTTCCTCGAAACTCGCTTAATTTCTTCACGAGTCGATCAAAAGTTGAAGAACAAAAGAAGGGAATACATGCTTTTAAAGGGGAAATTGGGCTTGAAATCATGGGTGATGGAGACGATCGTGGAGGCGGTTTGCAGTCGTCGTGGAGGCGATTCCTTGGGATGATTTCGTGGCTTCAATTCCGCGACGACTCAACATGATTTCGGCTTCAATTTCGGTTCGTTTTGACGCAATTGTCGCCGCGATTTCCGCCACGATCACGCCACGATCGGATCGCGATCGGGCGTCGATCGTGGTGATAACCCTTCTTCGATCACCCTCGAATCGACCGGCGACGATTCCACGGCAAACTTCTTCGCGATTGCGGTTCGATCGCGCCGCGATCGCGGTTCGATCGGGCCGCGATCGTGGAGTTCTTCCACACGCTGCAGACGCCGTTGGATCGGAATCCAACGCTCCACTGATCTTCACGAATAGAGGTTTCTCCTGGCCGTCAGATCGGAATCGTACGCTCCCTTGATGTGGTCGTTGGATCCATGAAGCCAGGTAGATCGGACGGCTTCGATTACGCGATCAGGTGGCCGTCCGATGGAGATCGCGTGGTCTTCGGCTCGACGAAGATCGGACGCTCACTACGCGTCCACGTGGCGAACGATATGCCCTGCGATCAGCTTACTTACGATTTTAAATAAAGCACGTGCTTGATCTGGTGATCGCGTGGACTCCGGTCCACGCGATCGACGCCCCTCGATCAAACCCAGCCGGATCCGACGCCCGCCAAGCCGCCACGTGTCCTGCAGAGGTAAGACCGTGTGGGAACATAGTCCCACACGGAAGAAATAGAATATTTTCGCCCCTATAAATTAGGGGGCGGTTTACGCTTAGTGCGTTACCGCCCCAAATAACTTACCAGGGCCCACTAACCCGTGGGCCCTCCACATGCGAACCCCCTCCTGCCGCCACGTGGCGCCCCACACGGGCGCCCACGTGGACCGTCCGTGTGGCCTCCTGCCACGCGTCAGCGCCACCTGCGCCCCGCGCGGGCCACACGCGCCCTGCCACGTGGCCTCAGCGCCACGTCGTAACGGCGTGGTGGACCCGCGCGCCACGTCAGCCCGTCGCCTGGGCCCGGCTGCCACGTCAGCTCCGCTCGCCACGTCAGCCGCAGGTAAGTTTTCCCTTTTTCGCGATTTTCACTTAAAAAAGACTTAAAAATTCAATTAAAAAAATCAAATAAAAAAATCGGAAAAATAGTATAAAAAAATTCAGAAATTCATAATTTAAAATATACAACTCCTTTTTAATTGAAATTTTCTCCATTGGATCATAAATTCTTTTCTTTTTAATATCATGTCATTTAAAATATGTTTTCAAGAAAGAAATAAGGATGAATTAAAATTTCATTAAATAAGTTCTAATTAAACATTGTAAATCATAAATTCATCCTAAAATCATCCTTCCAAACATTTACTAAAGTCAAAACTCATTTAATCACTGAGATTAACTTCTCTTAATCTAAACAAAAGATTAATCATATCTTAAGTATGAAATTATCTCTAATTTATGCATAAATATCAACTTTAGTAAAATGACATGCCAATGGAGAAAATTCCTAAAAAGTATGATAACATGCATCATATTCACATAAAATCAGCATGAATATGAGTTAATTAGGGTAAGAATTCAGGTTATAAATGCATGTTATCAATACCACATTGGAAATTTTATTTGAAAATAAGGGGAATTGATGAATTTGAAAAATGAAAATGTCACTAATAGCGAGAGAAATAATAAATATCTTAGAATAATGATTTTTCATAATTATTTAAATAATAAGAATATGAATTTAAAAAAGAATATGAGGTATATAATATTGGCATTAAGCCACTTACGGATATCTTTTTTCACAGCTTCCCATACCTTAGGAGAAAATAACTATTGGGCCTCTCTAATGGGTCTAAAATTGTTTGGGGATGATTCAATGTGCATATTGAGAGATCTAATCCCTTAAGGTCCATCTGATCACTTGCTTATTTACTCTCCAAATGTCATGCAATCTTCTCTCTTGCTCTTGATGGACCTTTAGGGATAGATCCCTCACTATGTAGACATCGAATCATCCTCAAAAGAGTTGAGGTGTACATAATGAGGGATCTAATCCCTTAAGGTCCATCTGATCTCAAGCTTATTCACTCACAAAACATCAAGTAATCTTCCCTCTTGCTCTTGATTGCGTTGCGAAGGGATGATAACTAGTTTTTCTTGATCTGTATCTCAAACATAATAGTTGAGAAAGATGTGAGTGATTTAAACCCTACAATAGGTTCGATCGATGGTACTAAATATGCTTAGAGCTCATCTATGTTAAATTTTCATTGAACGTCATGACTTCCTTTAGAAACTTGTTGATGTTAACCTTCACTTCGTCCTTGGCTGCTAAGTAAATTTTCTCCCTTCTCCAATCTATAATAGCCTAACAATGGATAAGAATGGTCTACCTAAAATTATAGTGCCTTGGCTGAGCTCCATTGTTCACTTCATAGTAACCACTAAATAAATCCATCAAGCAGTAACAAGTCTCTTCCTAAGGATCACGTCCTTGACAATGTCTGGGGGCTTCCTCACTAATCCATGTGCCAAACATACCTTAATAAGGAAGGCTTATAAGTCCCCTACATGCTTTCAACCATATACAACCTTATGAAGAATGTAAATATGAGCTCCATAATCTTACAAAAATCTATTGAAAGTCATCCCTCCTATTTCACTAGTAATTATAGATTCTCCTAGATCTCTCTTCTTAATTGGAAGTTTTCTCATCAAAATTGACATAAGACTCTTGCTCATTTGGATCCTCTTTGGATTCCTTTGGGGTAGAGAAATTTAGCATATGATAGAGTATGCTTGATGGCATCAATTAAAAAGATCAAAGTTGTGACCTTCTTGAAAGGCATCAAATAAGTGGTCTTCTTTCCGACTCAATTTGGCCTTGGGCTAGCTCAAAACTAGAAGATAAGATAAATGAGGCTTCATGACATCTAGATTTGGCTCCACCCTTGTTTTCTCATCCTTATCGTCTCAACTATCTTTAAGCTATGAAAATATATCAAGAGGTCCTCCATCTTCATGACATCAACCAAGTCTTTAAGGCTAGGATGATCCTTGTAATGAGTTTCTAAGGTCTTTCCTCTTCTAAGACTATTTATGGCCTACAAAATCCCTTTGCATCCTCCCTGACATAAATGTGGTTTATATTATGAGTCACACTTGACAATAATTGCCCTTAATTTCTAAGGTTTGCAATGAGCTAGTATGGTAATTGGTCAAAAAATATAACTTGCTTGCCCTCTCAAGCTATAACTCTAATATGGTAATTTGTATTAACAAAGTCCTCGCTATTGTCTTCTTGATAAATCATCCAGGTCTTTTGCTCCATCACGTGAGAAATCACTCCCATGACAAGATGGATTTCTAGTGGTGCTTGATGTGGAGCCAATGTGCATGTTGGATTCTTCACCTTTGCATAGACTTGGTGCTATGGCTAGCTTATACCATAACGTTGAAGCTTGTGAAACATTTCAAAGTGTTTCCTTAACTCTTTAGGTTGAGATGAACTGTTATTATAATAATTTGGACAACTGTTCAAGTAGTTAGGCCTGCCTAAGTCACTTGACCCTACTTGAGTATTTGGGCCTTGCCTATACACAAATTGACCTTGAACTTCCACGAAAAAACATGCCAATTTAAGAGAATTGAGGCTCGAACAGTGAGTGAATTGAGAACTATCATGGCGTATCAAAGGTGTGAGCCCCTCACAATTGTTCCCAATGTTGAGACAATAACATAAGAGGTTTTGAACTTCCACCATCTTCTCACTTTTGTTCAAGAACATTTTTGTCTCTATGTATTTTCTATCTATCATCTTGCCTTTAACTTATTCACCTCTTCCTCTAAAAGGTTTTGTGACACAATCTCTATCAGCTCAATGGCATCATCCTCACATTTTCTCATCAATGTTCCACAATGTTTCATTGCTTGTTACGTCAAGTAATAACCTATCTTGGTGTCCCAACCTCTCACAGAAAATTTTTGTAAGTTTATGGCTAGAAACTCCCTAGTTAGATCTATAAGTCTCTAAAAGGCCTCATGAAAATATTTTCTTTGATCCTTGTGTGAATTCTTGGATCACTTTCTTTATAGACTTCATCTTTCCTAAGTAATATTTCCTCAAGAATTCTTCCTCCATTTTTTTCCTAGGCGGCGAATTCTCTTCCCAATTTCTAAAATTAATCTTTAGCTTGATCCTTGAGTGTAGTGGAAAAGAGCTCTATCTTCATCATGTTAGTAAGGATATTACAAATTTAGTGAATTTCACACACTTGACTATGCTTGTAGACATGTCGTTATGGGTCCTTAGTTATGGATATTATGTGGCATATGAGCTAATCACACTTCCAAATCTCCGTATAAATACACATGTTCTTCGATGATGTAAGACATTCTTGGGTGTTTCAAGTAATCGAACTGTTTAGACATCTCAATCCTTGAATCTCTTGCTTTCTTCTTCTTCTAGATCAATTTTCGCATCCAAGGAGTGTTTAAAAGTGAGTTTTCGTTGAGAGAATAGGGAGAAATAGCTTCTTGAATGCCGACGATCGTCTCCGAATTCGGGGAATAAAAAGCCTTTGATCCAGCAATAAATTGGATCAATTCGAGCGCTATCTCCAGTTAGAATTCGTGTTTCTCTCTTAATATCTCTTTCTATAATATTATATTTCAATTTTGAATCGTATATTAGTCAAATTATAGATTTAATTTTTGGTTTTCTCTCTCGTCATGTTCCGATATGCTATCTAATTTTCGCTTATTGATTTCTCCGCGAATCTTGATTCAAATTCTGTGATTTTTTATTCTGTAGATTTGTCTTCGAGTTATCTTTCTGAAATATTTAAATCCCTAATTTCTCACATCAATTCATTATCCGATTTGATCAAGTTTTAAAGAACACAAAGAAAGTACCTTAATTCTCCGTGGATTCGACCCTTATTCACCACTTACTATTTAATTTGTGGTTATAACTTTAAATTGGTGAGTTTTTTAATTGTTTTGACGTGTATTTATATGTATTCAATGACCTCGTGGATTCACTTTGTCAATAAGCTAACCCCTTAAATCACCACCTTATTTATATACTTTTCCATCATTTTCACAATGTGGGACTAGTTTTTATTTTGTTTTATGTAGGTGATGTGGCATGATGACAAGCATCCGATTCACGAACTTAATCGGTGCCATCGATCTTCACTTAAGTCGGGGGGGGGTACGCGGCGGCATCTGATTGGGCAACGGTTCATGTTTTAAAATATTTTAATCTTAGTCATTCATCTAACGAGTTATAACGATTGAGATTAAATCGTACCCATTAGACTATTGTGGACTCGTGGCGACATCTCATGCGCTTGATGAAGATCAAACGGAAAGCGTTATGCAATGCTTCTTCTTCATGCATGACGTGGCAAAATCTAAGCGCTTCATCTTAGATCAGACAGACGAGACTTAATCATGATGATTTTCATCCGAGCGTTTCATCTAAGCCATTGATAGAAGATGAAGAGGCAAATAAAATAGTCATGCCCAATTGTAGCATTTTTATACCAATGTTCTTCGACGGAAAGAGTATTATCGGATGCTTCGAGCAATCAAACTATTTAGATATCTCAATCCTTGAATCTCTTCCTTCATGCTTCTTCTAGACTCATTTCCGCGTCTAAGGAGTGTTTGAAAGTGAGATTTTGTTAAGAGAATGAGGAGAATTTGTCTCTTAAACACTAGATTTTTGTTTTTAAAAACGTGGAATGAAAAGCCTTGATCCGACGATGAATTGGATCATTTCGACCATGATTCTGGGTTAGATTATGTGTTTTCTCCCTAATATTTTTTCTATAAGATTAGATTTCAATTTTGAATAGTAGATTAGTCAAATTTTACAAAAATTTTATGTTTTCTCTCTCTTCGCGGTCGAATTTTTTACCTAGATTTCGCTCATTGATTTCTCCGCCAATACTGATCCAAATCGAGTGATTTTTTATTATGTGGATTCTTTTCAGAGTTTTCTTTCTAAATTTACTAACATCCATAATTTCTCATCTCAATTCATCATCCGATTTGATCATATTTGGATAATACCTTGAAAATTCTTTATTTCTTAATGGATTCGACCCTTATTCACCATTATACTAATTAATTCTTGATTAAAACTTTAAATTAGTGAATTTTGGTAATTTTTTTACCCGGACTTGTGTGTTTTCAATGACTACAGGAAATCATTTCATCAATTATCTATTTTAGATTCAACCATCACCAAATTCAATGCCACCACATACCGCCTCCCCTTAAACAACAAATGAAGGACTAAGATTTGATATGTTTATTCACTTTATCATGAGCCTCTAAAGTCTCCAAGACACCCGAAATTGATTTT
Source organism: Lemna minuta (assembly GCA_024174645.1). Taxonomy (NCBI): domain Eukaryota; kingdom Viridiplantae; phylum Streptophyta; class Magnoliopsida; order Alismatales; family Araceae; genus Lemna; species Lemna minuta. The sequence goes on from CM044112.1 coordinate 8,285,284, forward strand.
AAAACTCATGTTAAGATCTACGCCATGAACACATGCACAACAACAAGTAGCGCGTTGATGTCTGGCGATACTGCCACCCTATAAATCCTTATAAACCCTCACAAAGATCAACTCTATGGGATTTAAAAATTCTTAAAAAGTCCCTTAAACTTAAGAATTGATAGTGTATAGACTATATTGCCTCTTTATTAAAATTTTATGAATTGGATCCAAAATTCAATTATCTATCATTAAATTCCATATAACAAGAGAGTAAAAAATTCATCAACTAAAAATCTCTATTTTGTCTTATAAAAGTAAACTAGGTCAAATTAAAGATCAATTTACAATAAAATCTCTTAAAATTCAAAAATATATTCAAATAAACATTTAAAGCTCAAAATCTCAAGAAAGTGAGGCTAATAATTGAAGATCTTTGGTTTATGAAAATTCAAACTTATGAATTACACAAAATTTGCCTTAAATAATACATATTGTGACTTTAAGATAAACATAAAGAAGTCAACAAAATGCATTTAAAACATAATAACATGCAACATAAATGTATGTAATGTGCATTGAAATTCAATTATAATCATATAATTTGAAGCACAAATTGTATTATATCAAACATCAAGTGTTTGAAGAGCAAGAATCATGCAGTCATTGAAATCAAAGATTAGGTATAAAAAAAATCCTATATCACATTAATTAGATTATTAGTTAAGAATAATAATTGATTTGATTTTGTGATAAAAGAAAATTTTGTTAGAGTGGAAAATAAAAAAGGTTTTAATTTTTGGTGGGACAGTATCCTTATAATGTAGACATATAGATGTTTTGAATGAGTCAAATTTAAAGAAAAACAAGCTTCAAACATGGAAGCCATCAAATAGAGAATTGAGAGATAGAAAAATTGATATTAGGATAAAGTGATAAAAATGATAAATTCAATTAATTTTAGAACTGATTAAGTGTTGTATCAAAGCTTTTCATCACATAATATCTTGGAAAATTTTAGCATCGAGTGAAAACAATTTCCCCCAATTATACATTAAAATATAGATCCTTGAACTCAATTAATTCATTTATCACTGTGAATTACACAAAAAGCACAAAATTGAAAGACAATTTTTCCTTTTTGAGATCAATAAATAATTTATAATTAATAGAGAATGAGAGAGAGAGAGAGAGTTATTTGATTAATTTGAGAAGATTTACTCATTTCCACCATATCTCTTTTTTATGAAGATTTGAAAGTTGGAGAGCTCCACATTGCCAAGTCAAGAGAAGAGCGGTGTAACGTGATGTGTAATCCTTTGCAACACACTAGAAGTAACATGAAAACAAGCTATTATTAGCTTTCCAAATTCCCTATGGATATAAGTAAATCAAATTTGTTATATATTCCTCATCATGATTTAAATAGCTTGATGGTCATTTGTAAGGGGCTTAGAAGATCAAATCTCTTGATTTAGATCTTGGGATGAGCCGAACCATAGATTTGTTAGTCCACCATATAAATCCCCCATTTTATTTTTTGTTTCTTGCTCTTTCATGGCTTATATAGTCTCCACACTCACACCATAGCTATTGTCATGGTGGTAGGATGCTAACGATGTGGTCATTGTAATCCATCGTGGGTATAGATATAGAAACAATAGCCAACTTGGGGGATGCGGAGAAAGAGAGGAAGAGAGAGAGATAGAACAGCCATGGTAAGCCAATTGACGAAAAAATAATCAATTGATAATGACTTCCACGATGATATCATTATATTTTTGTTGATTGGAAAATCAAGGATCAAACGGTGTTATGTCTATAAAGGATATGAGAATGATGAGAAGATAATGACAATGCTACATGAAAAATTCGATATGATTGCCTTGATGGGATATCAATTCACAAAGTTCTTGATATGTAAAATGTGAAGAGTTTGTTGGATGAAACATTTAAGAAATCGCATCGATGAGAAAGGAAAAAATTCAAATTAGCAACGACATATTTTGATTAAGACTCCAAATCAGCAATGGTGATTTAGGCAAAGCTTTTTTTGAAGACAAGCAAGTAGCATGACACTTTGTGAGTATTCCTTCCTCCCCTTTCCTCTTTTCCTCTTTAATCTTCTTCTTCCCCACAAATTGTCTAGTGGATTTTTTTTTGGAGCTCATCAGATTCCCCAATGGAGCCAAACATCTTGTCTCCTTCATTATTCATTAGGTAGGGTTACCTCTTGTCTTCCTGTCTCCACTAGCTTCTAATTTTCTTCAACATTAGTCTCCACTAGCTTCTTCTCTTCCTGTCACCATCTTCAAGGTGGGTATGTGATGATGATGAAGAAGGAGAAGTAATGAGTTATTTTAATGGCAGGTACCCGGGGCGAGGACTACCCACTTCAACAGAACTGTCCCTGGCAAAGCTCATGTGCCCTGTTCTTCCGCTCAAGGCAGACGGTGACGGCTGCCCTAACCCTAAATCTCCGTGATGACAACCTCTGGGAAACTCCAGTCATCTGACATTGCTTTCTGAATAATGAACCTTTAAATGAGCGGGCTCCATGGAATAACGCAAGGGTTTAAAGCCTGCGACTTGCAGGGAGATGTAGTCCAAACGCTTCTGAATAGAAACCGTCGAGGAATCAAGCTCTCTAGAGAGAGAGAGAGTGCCGGGGGACCGTCGGTAACATTAAAGGACGGCAGTGGGACGGCGGAAAGCTCAGTAGAGAGAGAGAGAGAGAGGAGAGGAGAGACCTTGGATTTGGGGAGACAGCAGGCCAAAAAATAATGAAAGGCTGTGCCGCCACTTTGACCCGTCCTCTGAGACCAAGACCTCTTTCTCTCTCTAACTCTCTCTGTGTTGTCTCTTTGTCTCCTCTTAGCTGGAGCCTGGAAGGGGACGACGACACTACATCGAGCGCTGAGTCATCTTTTCTTCTCGCTTTCGTTCTAAAACACCTCACGTTTCTCATCCTGCAGTTGTACATTCTTCTGGTCTACGCGAAGCAAACCGAGAACCGTTCTTTATCCGGAACTCCCTCCCATTACAAGTTTCTTCCTCTGTTCTCCTCTCCAGAACTTTTCCCGGCTTGAATCTCACCCTTGAATCAAATTTATTCTGCCAGAAGAACATCAAAGAAATCCCTCATGGGATTCCTCCCTCTCCGAGGAATCAACCCGCAGTAGCTCCGATTTCCATAACAAAGCTCGAACTTGTACCATGACTTCGTCATCTCCGAAGATCAGCAGCTGCAGCGAAGAGAGCAGTTGCACCAGTAAGCCTCACAAGTCGAACGACGGCCGTTGGGAGGCGATTCAGTCGACGCAATCCAGAGTCAACTCTCTGCGCCACTACCGTCTTCTGAAGAAGCTTGGCTCCGGCGATATCGGCACCGTGTACTTGGCCCAGCTCGCCGGAACAAATTCCCTCTTCGCGATGAAAATCATGGACAAGAGCTCTCTCGCCGGAAGAAAGAAGCTTGTGCGGGCTCAGACGGAGAGAGATATTTTATTGATGTTGGATCATCCGTTTCTTCCTACTCTTTACGCTCACTTTGATACGGAGAAATTCTCCTGCCTGGTTATGGAGTTCTGTCCCGGAGGGGATCTCCACACTCTCCGCCAGCGCCAGCCTGGCAAGCGCTTCTCCGAATCCGCCGCCAAGTAAGTCAGTTTCTATTAGGGGTTTGGGTTTCTCTCTCAGTGTTTTTTTTCTCTGAAATTAGGATTTTCCGGCTCGAAAGTTGCGCTGAAATTAGGGTTTCAGGTTCTGTGTTGCCTATATCCTTTTTTATTTGAAATCAGAGTTCCAGGTTCTATGGTGCGGAGATTATTCTTCCTCTAAAATTAGGGTTTCAGGTTTTATGTAGCGGAGATTCTTCTTCCTCTGAAAATTAGGATTTCAGGTTTTACGTTGCGGAGACTCTTATTTCTCTGAAATTAGCGTGTCAGTTTCCATGTTGCGGAGACTCTTCTTCCTCTGACATCAAGGTTTCAGTGTCTACATTGCTGTAAAATCAGGGTTTCGGGCTTTATGTTCCGTACAGTATTCTTCCTCTGAAATCAGGGTTCCGAGCTCGATGTTACGGAGATTGTTCTTCATCTGAAATTGACGTTTCAGCTCCAATGTTGCGGATACTCTTCTTCCCCTGAAGAGTATTGCGGATACTCTTCAGCTCCAACGTTTCAGCACATCTGAAATTAAGGTTTCCTTTCATGTTGCGGATACTCTTTCTCCCTCTGAGATTGTTCTCCCTCTGATTTTGATCTCTCTCTCTCTCTCCGGTCAAACGTTGTGTTGAAATGAGGGTCTCAGTACGATGTTGACGCGGAAATTAGGGTTTTAGTTTCTATGTTGCAGAGATTATTCTCCCTCTGACATTAGGTTTTGCTGTTCCTTCACTAAAATCGGGGTTTCGGCTCGTATGTTGCATACCTTATGCTTCCTCTCAAATTAGGTTTTTCCGTTTCCATGATGTGGTGAAATCAAGTTTTCAGATTCTACTCTGCAGATGTTATTCTTCCTTTGAAATTAGGTTGTTTAGCTCCTGTGTTGTGCTGAAATCAGGGTTTCAGGTTCTATGTTGCAGAGATTCTTCTCGCGCTGGAGTACCTCCACATGCTGGGGATCGTCTACCGGGACCTGAAGCCGGAGAACGTTCTAGTAAGAGAAGATGGCCACATCATGCTCTCTGATTTTGATCTATCTCTCCGCTGTGCCGTCAGCCCCACGCTGATCAATACTTCGCCGGCCGCTCCTGCCTCGGATGCTGATGCCGGCAACTCGGCCTGTGCCATCCCTGCCACCTGCTTCTCGCCACAATTTTTCCTTAAAAGAAAGAAGACAAAGAAGAGCAAGAAGGAACTGGGGAACCAGGTGACACCATTGCCGGAGCTTGTTGCAGAACCCACAGGTGCAAAATCCATGTCTTTTGTTGGAACCCATGAGTATCTTGCTCCAGAGATCATCAAAGGAGAAGGTCATGGGAGTGCAGTGGACTGGTGGACAATGGGAATCTTCCTTTATGAGCTGTTGTTCGGGAAGACGCCATTCAAAGGGTCGGGGAACAGGGTGACATTGTTCAATGTGGTGGGCATGCCATTGAAGTTTCCAGAGGGGAACTTTCCGGCGAGTATCCCAGCGAGGGATTTGATCAGAGGGTTGTTAGAGAAGGAGCCGGGTATAAGGTTAGGAGGGAAGAGAGGGGCGACAGAGATCAAGCAGCATCCATTCTTTGAAGGTGTGAATTGGGCGCTTGTCCGGTGTGCCGCTCCGCCTGAGATTCCACAGCCGGTGGAGCTCCTCAAGCCACCTACCCGCCGCAGGCCGCCTTTTCATGATGGTGGAGCGGAGGAAGAGTACCTGGAATTCGAATTCTTCTAAGCATATTGGAAGCATCTATTCCTTTCATGTGAATATGGGTTTGATTGGAGTGGCTGTAATCCTGGCAGCTTGCCGCAATTACTTGAATCAATGAGATTAAGGTGATCTTCAAGGAAACTCCAAGCAGAAAGGGATTCTTGATCACATTGAGGTGGGAGAGAAGCTTCTGCTCTGTGATAGAGACAGAGGAGTCTATGCTCATAGATTGCCTTGGGTCAACTGTTTATTTTAGTAAACTTTCTGAATGAATCAAACAATGGAATGAAATTTTTATTGAGTCTCTGTGATTGAAATATCAGGAGGAAGGAAGTCTTCAAGTGCATTCAAGTCAAAGTCAACCATCCCGAGAGGAGAAGGGTGAAGTCAATCCTTGCAAAAACAGGACAAAGGTAGAGGCATGGACATTTAGAGTGGCATTCATTTTCATCTACATGGCATGTCCATGGTCATAAATTATCTGTTCATCTAAAAGACTATCCACAATTTTAAATAACATATTCATATAAGTCCATATGCATGTTTATAGGTAAAAACATGATACCATCTATCTTGTTAATCTCTGTGATTTGGTGAGCATATTCATATATGTTTAACAGATGTTTTTAAGATCACTGTTCATCATTCGATTCTATCTTTATCCTATGGGATACTACATTGATTGGGAATGTGACTCTGTGAGCAAGTCACCCGATCTTTAAAGAGCCAGAGTAAGCCGCTAGATTATCTCTTTAATCTTCTATAGTTATGTATTCATATATGCATATGATTCTCCTATACACATAAGATAAGGCCAATCTATCTATAGTTTGAAGAGTACTTTAATGCATATCATTTGTCTCTATTTCATGCTTTATTTTCTTCCCAAGCAGCTATGCATGAAGCACAAAAGATCAAAAAAAATGTCATAGGTAGCCCTGTGATGTAAGCTTGCAAGGAAGAAAGAGGAAGGTGAGGAGATGAAGAGAGAGAAGCTGCCCACTACCTTGAACCAAATCTTTAAGAAGTTAGAGAAAGTTCAAATCAATATGTCAGAGGATAAAGAAATAGAGGCCTTTCTAGTGTCATGTTCAAAGAAGATGTACACAAAGATAGTGTTTTCTATGAGATCTCACTACTTTGTCTTTGTATTTTCTTATTAGATTGTGTTCATGCATATTCATAATGACTCATTTGTATGTATTTCTATGTGACTTTATGTGGATCCTAACATGAGTTCATCACTTATGAATTAATTTCATTGTTCACATATAGATTTTTCAAATTCTCTTACAACAATATGAACGCATGATAGCTTCTAGATGTTTGGCCAAGGATTTTTGGGAAAAAAATGAGGGTTTCTATCATTTTAATTGACGTTTATATAATGTGAAGAGAGAAAAGAGAGAGAGATGATGTAAAACAAACTCTTTAATCCATATCTTGGAATAGAGGAATGCATGGGTCTATATAAGACGAATAAGGTAGACGAAGAGACACCTGAGTGTATAGACACATGGGTAGGAAGAGACAAACACATGTAGCGAGACGTGTAGACTCATGAGGTGAGGAGAAAGAGATAGATGGGTCCATTGGATGTGTCAAGAGCATGGACAATGTGGATTGGTCCAAGATGACCAAGTGGGTCTTCCTACTCTATCTCATTGAGTAACCAAAATAGAACAATAGAGGTGTCAATTAAGTGATTTCATGTCTAAGGTTGACATTTAAAGGATAAAATCAACCCAATGAGGACAATGATGTGAAGAACAAAAATGACATCTAGCATGTTATTTATCATTTATACATTGTCCATTGATACATACATTTATGCATACTTTTTTCCATTCATCTCTAACCATAATCCTACTTATATGCATGTATCTATCTACTTAATCATGCCCTTAGCTAAATCATTTGCACTAACCTATCTAAATGCATATCACCCTTATCTCGTAAGATATCAACACAGAAAAGTGACGGATCGAGACCGAGTGGTCATTGAATACACACGGTCAAGGGTCAAAATAAAGTCCAAACTTACCAATTTCAACAATAATTCACGAATTGATGGGCATAATGGTAAATAAGGGTCAAATCCACAGGGAATTAGGGAAATTTTTTATGATCTCTTTGAATTTGATCAAATCGGACAATGAATCGATGATAGAAATTGGGCATATTGATATTTTTATACAAGAGGGCTCGAAGACGAATCCACGAAATCAAAAATCAATGTATTTGACTTTGATTTCGCAGAGAAATTGAAGATTGAACAGAGGTGAAATTTCTGAAAATTAAAATCGCAAAAATCCAAAATTAAGACTGAAATTAAATCAAATTACGATTCTAAAATGAAATTCAATGGTAAGCGAAGATAGATTAGGATGAAACACGATCCCTAACCCTCAATTGCGATCGAATTGATCTAATTAATTGCCGAAATCAAGGTTATTCATCAAAATTCGGAAAATCGCGATCGTGGATTTCAAGAGTCGATTTCTTCATCGTCGATCGTTGAAATTTTGATCTTAAGCACTCCGTGGACATGGAAATGAGTCTAGAAGAAATTGGGATAAAGAAATTCAAGATATTTGGTGTTTGAACAGTTCGATTAAGTCAAATTACTCTCGAATGCTATATAATCTCGAAGAATATCTCAATTTATAGGGCGATTTGGGCGTAACCATCCAATCTCCATTTAATTCGCGATCAACGGCACTGATGAAACACATCGGATGCGAATTATTACCATTAAGTCGTAGCCGATGGATCGCCTATCGACCGCCGAGATGAAGCCACGTCTCGTCCGTTATAAAAACGCATCAAACGGTCGTCGTCGGATCGCGATCAGACGCTTCTGATGTGTTTCCGTTGATTTAATCTCAGCCGTTATACCTCCTCTTGATTAACGTCTGAGATTAAAATGCAATCCGATGAATCTGATTTCATCACGTACCCCCCCCCCCACTTAAGCGAAGATCAATGGCTTTAAATCCTCATGCGATTGGACGCTCTGTGCGCTGCCACATCGTCTCCCCGCCTTGCCAGTTGATCGTGACCCGATCGGACAATCCAGATCGCGCCACGTCACCTGCGCGCTAATAATAATCTAAAAAATTGATTTAAATTATAAAAATCAATTTTTAATTCCAGAAAATCCTTAGAAATTCATTAAAAATTCAGAAAAATTCTAGAAAAATCCCTAAAAATTAGAAAATTCATAACTTTCAAAATATAACTCCAAATTAATCCAAATTTCTTTCATTTGATCAGAAATTTAATTATCTATCGTTATAAAAAGTCATATTTAATCAATAATAAGAGATTTAATTTCTATTTCAAAAATGCATTCATTTCTTTAAGATTTAAAACTTTAGAAAATAAAAATAAATGTATAAAAATGATTTCTCTTATTACTTAACTTTAAAAACTACGTATAATCTCAAGTAAAGATGGGTTATAATATTATTTATCTTGAATTTATCATAATTAACCCTAAATTAATGTATTTTGAGATTATAATGACTTTTTCATATAATGATAGATAAATACTCATAAATATGATAACATCCATAGGAATGACATATTTTATGCCTTAATATGCATTAATAATCATGTATTATCATGTATAATTAGCATTTTAACAAACACTCAAGCTACATACATGTTTCTCCAAGTATAGAAACTTTATAATCACATAGCCTATTTTCTTTGTTGCAATGACAAAAATCAGATTTAAATAGAAAATCAAAACTAATCAAAATTTAGACTAAATAGAATATTAAAGCTAATCATCTTCAAATTGAAATATAATCCAAAAACAATAAGATTCTAATCGAATTCCCAAAAAATTTGATGTAAAGAAAAATTTTTGGTCCCATCAACCCCTAGAAATCATCTAGCACCTCGACCTTAAACCATCTGAAATTTGAACACTTGAATATTTCAGAAACTAGAAAAATAAACATCTAAGCAAATAAAACCCAAAAATATAACCTTAAAAACCCATCAAAAATCTTCAACTTCAAGATTACACAATTCAACAGGTGAAATTATTGTTTCAATGTGAAAAAGAACTATGCATTGATTAGGATCAGAAGATTGCATTGTGGAGAGCCAATGATAATATCATAATAAGGTGAGAGCATTATTGTAGAGTAGTTCATGAGAAGTTAAAAGGGTTAGAGAGATACAAATTGCTATTGAGAGAGTTGAAGAGAGACTACTCATGGTGGAGGAGTTGAAGAGGGAATGATCGTTGGTTAGAGAGGGAGTCTAATCGCTGGTGATAGAGTTGAAGAGAGATTACTCATGGTGGAGGAGTTGAAGAGGGAATGATCATTGGTTAGAGAGGGAGTCTAATCGCTGGTGAGAGAGTTGAAGAGAGACTAATTTTTGGTGATACAAGCATTGATCACTGGAGACACAGTTGAAGAGAAAATAATCATTCATGAGAGAGAAAATAATCGCTAGTGCGAGAGAGTTTAATCACTGGTATGAAAGAGTATGATCGCCAATATGAGATAGTTTAATTTCTAGTGAGATTTGTCAGATAAAAGATACCCCTAGAGGCTGGAAAGTTGAACAGCTTTGAGAACCATATAAGTATGAATTTTAATCTACACTAGATAAAAGGATCATTAGTTCTTAGCTCCTCGGTGTTTTGAATATTCAATTAAATGTATTCCATTGCATTCAATATTTTATCATAATTTTGAGAGCCTATAAGCATCAGATCCCATCAGAAATGATTGTTTAACTTCTTTTCGCATAACTTTAAGATGTAAGTTTTAGATGTAACTAATCATATAGATTATTAGGATCATAATTTCTATTCGCCCATCGGACCATTTATGCATATTAGATCATCCTCTATGTAATCAAAATACTCAAGGGTAGATCCACAAAAAATCAAAGTAATCAGCAAAAAGTCAAAGTAATTGACTTGAGAAAGTCAAGTCAACTTTAGAGAGTTCAAGTCAACTAAAAAGTGAAAGTCAACTCAACAAGGTGCTAGCCGTTATTCCCGGCTCTTTGTTGACAAAAAAAAAGCAATGGCTAAAGCAAATCTAAAGCTTTTTTCTTTAATTTATCTTGTTTATATCTTTATTAATATCTTATCTTTATTTGTAGTTTCCAGTTTTATTTAATTTAGTTTTAACTAAATTTGATACTTTGTTTATTTCATATTATATAAGTTTTCTAAGAATTGGGGAAAGCTAGGACCACCCATATACACAAGGTGACTCCGAGCAAGTTGTACTTATTTGTGAGGGTAAAAGGTGGATTCTTTGATGAATTGTTGTTAAATGGGACAAGTCTAGGGAGTTGATTATAAAGTATCGTGTGGGTCCTAGAAAAAGTGACCTACTTAAAGCCTACATGAATAAATGATAAGGCTTGAGGACTTCAAAGAGGCAGGTTGTCTCAAAGGAAAGTAGGGAGAGGCGTGCAAAGAGTTGGGGGTTCAGCCCATGGGAGCAAGATGAGAGGAAACATACTAAAGTATGGCGATGAAGTGAGGTCACTAGATGAGAGCTTGAGCCGGTCAACTCTCAAGTTCATGTTTGGACTTTGATTTGACTAACCCGAAAATTTAGTAATTGTTTTTAGGGGACTAACAAGGAGAGGAGAGGCTCTAGGAATTATCTCCTCTTAGGATTTGTGGGGGGTTTTGGATACCATGTCCAATATATAAAATATAGCGTACGAGTGATGTGTCCCACAATTATGTGGATACTACTAAAGGTTGGACACTTGAAAAACTTCAAAACTCTTACAATGAACCCTATGAGTATGGATTTTGATATGTAATAGATGATAAGATCATCTGTTCTTGACACCTCAATGTTTTGAATGTTTGATTCAATGTATTCCACTACGTTTGATATTTTGATAAAAAATTGAGAAACTATCAAGAATCAAATCCCAACATCATAGACCAAGGTTCTATTCTTGATAATCTTTCCAAAAAACCCAAGAACATCCAAAATGTACTAGAAATGAAGAATTTATGGGCATTTTTTTATTGGATCCCATTAGGGGTTGGCGAGACCAAAAGCACTACCACTCACTAAAGACAGCAGCACCGCAACCATGAAAAGTGGTGATGTCATCACCACTAGTGATTGCTACCATCACTAGTGACTTGTAATACCAAAAATAGAAACTAACCCCAATCATGAAAGATGAATATCTATGGTGAATAGATATGGAAGTATAGTAGTCTTGGAGGAAGTTTTAGATCCAAACAAAAACATTACCTCATTAAATGAGAGCTCAGTCCCTAAACATCTTCAAGTACACACAAATACTGTGTAGGTCTAATAGAGTACCGAGTCAACCAAATTGATTTGTGAGACATATTGCCATAGATGACATCAATATTCTTCACCTTAAGCATAGTGATCACTTGACCTATGGTGAACCGATGAAGGATTCAAACTCTAGAAAATGACAAGAAGCGAGGGACAAAGATCTTGTCCATGCGTCAAAATCATGTATGGTACTTGGTCGAGCCTTCAAAGGGTATAGTACCCGTCGAGTGAAACTAGATCTTCAAGAAGAAGATCAGTGTTGGTGAAAAGGTTGAAACCTTGAAGTCATGGTTAGAAGCTAAAGGTTATTATCAGAGGCAAGGACTTGACCATAATGAAACATTCTCACCTATTGTTATGATTAAGTCGATCAAGATTCTTCTATCCATAGATGCATACTATGATTACAAGGTCTACCAAATGGATGAAAAAATCACCTTCATCAATGGAAATCTAAAGGAATACGTGTATATGATACAATTTGAGGGTGACATTGGTGAATATTATGCAACCTAGAAGCCATGTTGGCAATTCATCGTCACTTCTTGTATGCTATTGATATTCACTAAAATGAAATTTATTCATTGTCATTCTTGTGTAATATTTGCAATGAAGTCCATGAATTATGATAAGATCATAATATAGTGATTACTAGTCTTTAAACATATGTTCTAAATATTTATATTCAATGGATATTCAAGAAGGTCATCAAATTATTCAAAAAGAATTTTACTATCTTAACCCCCTAATAGCATGAAATTTATACATGAATTTACCTGATTATTAATGCAATTTAAGGCATTAGATGATCTATTTGTATGCATGTTATCATATTTTGAGTACATTTCTATCATTTTATGTAATTTTAGGTTATGATTTAAAAATATATCATTTTTATGGATAATTATGCATAATTAAATAATTTAATACTAATAATATTTATATTTGAGATCATAATTATATTTTTATGATTAAATGATAAGAGAAAATGATACATTATTCAAACTCTTTTTTTTACTTTTTCCATGGGGTACTAATCCTTTCTATAAGTTTAAAAGGCACACTTCTAGAATACCATAGATTCCAAGCAGATGATTTTCAAACTTAATTTATATCTCTCAAATTCATACTCTTTATTTAATTCTATAAAATCCACATGAGATTAAGACACTTCGATACAAATGAATCACAATTGTCTGATCAGATCAAATAGAGACATGCTATCAAATGGAGCGATGAAATTATCACGCACGAAGACACGTGGTAGTTTGAGAGCGGCTCCTCATGAATGTGCCCATTGGATTTCACTAACATAAAGCCAATGGTGATAATATTTCAAGATGTGTAATTGGGTCATCATTAGTAGAATGAAATCAAAGGGCAATCTACAAAATAAGACCCGAGTAACCGATAATTAGATATCTGGGATTAAAGGTCATCAAATTATGCATCAATCAAGCATAATAGATTTGAGGACAGACATAAGTCAAGGGACTAGAGCCGAATATGAAGAACAAGTTTGTTGAGGGTCAAGTAATAAAAAACTTCAATCCCAGAATGAAAAATTCATGTCACAAAATCAAGCAATTATTGGTGAAGAAGCAGATAACTAAAGCCCACAAATTAAGGAGCATAAATTATAGAAACTTTCATCCGATCGAGGATCGAAAAAAAAGCAACTACCCCACTAAAAGTGAGGAGGTTGTTCACAACTCTAAGAAGAAATCTATGGAACAATCCAAGGCATTTACTTTAGAGTTCTATCAATTTTACCATCCTACATTCTAGTCATTTTTGTATTTATCTAAAAAGTATAATTTAATAACTGAAGGGAACCCTTCTCACTCAATAGTGTTTTGGTTTGAAAACAAGGGTTGCGGGTCAGGAATATCTAGAAAAAAACCCCTTAACCAGATCAAAAAATTACCCATCAGCGGTACGAATAGAGAATCAAGCTTGATGGCTCTCATTTCTTGATGCTACTCAAATTCAAACTATATGGATCAGGAGTAAATTAATATCAATAGTCGGTAATATCGCTAGCGGGAGTACTTTAGATAATCTAATCCAATCCATCTCAAATTGCTTGCTCATCTATATTATTAATTATTTCTAATAAAATAGAGCCATCAATTTATCTAATAATAATAATAATATCGTATATAATCCCTTCTGACAAAACTTCTTACCCACCTGTTTCTTCTCTTATTCTCATATTGCTCCTTAAAAATCTAAATCTCCCGTGGATTGACCCCTTTCTCATCCTTTACTAAGATGAGCTACACAAATTATATGCATTTGATAGCTTTCAACTATACAAAAAATCTGCACATAATTTGGTTCATACATGAATATTCCCATTTGACCTCAATTTTCTGCCCATTATTCCGCCCTTTAGGCAAGCTTGTCTTTATCAAGTAACCTACCCATAATTATTTTAAAGCGACCCTGAAATCTCCCCGTATTCTTCATGATGCCCCCGTTGACTTTCTTCACTCTTCTCGCACGCCGCCGACGACCTTTCCCAAAAAAAAAAGCCGTAGGGGTTTTTCTTTGACGATCCGTTCAGTTTGGAATATCGACTCTGGAATCTGCCCCGTGTACACCTCCCGGTGGGCCTTCTCTTTTGACCTTTCGTCCTCTTTTCTGACGTCCGACTTTGACGGTTTTGACTTCGGCTTCTAAACGGTTGAATTTCCCCGCATTTCTCTACTGCTCCGCAAGGAAAATGTCTCATTTTTCTGCACGTCTTTATGCCCTTTTTCGGCTTCGTCGCCGATTGAATTATACGCGGAGACGGGTGGCAGCGAAGCGTTGGGGGAAGAGAGAGAGGAGAGGAGAGAGATTTCTTTCCGTCTCTCTCCCTTTCTCCTTCTTCTTCTTCTTCTTCTTCCCCTTCTGCCGCCGGAAAGCTCTGCTCGAGGACTGACGTCAGCAGGTGGAAGAGGAGGAGATGGGGGCTGCTTGCGAGGACGCGATCAACCAGCTCAGGACTCTCATAGAACAAGGTCAACGTCTGAAAACCAAAAAATTCTCTTCTGCGATTGCCGCAGGATAAGCAATTTCGAACTGATCTATCTGACTATCTCCGTGTGGCTATTTTTCGGAATTTTAGTGGAGGACGAAAAGCTCCTGAGATCTTTCAAGGTGAGGATCCCAGATCCGGAATCTAAGCATCTATCCGATACATGCGACGAATATTTGAGTACTCTCTCTAGAAATTGATCTTGTCATGAGAAAAAGTCAACTCCGTAGAGCATAAGCGAGGTCTTGCAATTGGTATTGAGGCGAGGTGCATCTGTCAAAGAATCGGCTGCTTTCATCCGTTTCTTGAGCAGTTTCGATTGATTTCTGGTTATCGTTGCTGCGGAGACGATGAACTAATCAATTGACAGGTGGAACTAGTTCTCCGAACCCATGCACTCACATACAGAGAGAGAGAGACACACACACACACACACACACACACACACACAGAGAGTGAGAGAGAGAGAGAGGGTAAACGTTTTGTCCTCTGAAGGAAATATCCTCGATGGCTTTGTCTGCTTTCCCACTCTGTGGAGAAATGAGAGATTTCCAAGTTCAACGGGTGACAGCTTTTGCCGACTCTTCCTTTCAGATTATTCACCAAGGCTACCCAGACGAGACCTTGGTTCGTTTCCTCGTAGCCCGGGAATGGAACATTCAAGCAGCCCATGAGATGGTGAACCCCAATTCTGACTTTCTGCCCCCAAATCTCGCCCTAATTTTGTTTTTCTATGCTGACATCATGATCATTCCCAGCTGCTCTTCTGCTTGAAGTGGAGGGTTGACAACGAAATTGATCACATTCTCGCGGTGGGTTTCACTAATTGCTTCATGGATAGAAATTATCATGAATAATTCCATTTTTTCTAATTCGGCTTCATTTTATCTCCATTTTCAGAAGCCGATTTCACCAGCTGATGTCTTTCGATCCGTGCGCGATACCCAGCTGATTGGACTCTCTGGATTCTCCAAGCAGGTGGGAAAAATAATTTCTGAAAAAAATTTAAAAAAAATTCTGAAAAGTAGTAGTCTAGAATTCATTTAATTATTTTGATTAATTCGATTACTGGGTGATCAAAAGCTTTCAAATTGGTAAATCTTCGGCAGGGTCAACCGGTGTTCGCCGTTGGCGTTGGGATGAGCACATACGACAGGGCATCTGTGAGCGCTCATTCTCTCTCAAGAACCATTTTTTTCCGCTGACCTTTGAATTTCATAGCTTGAGAGAGAGATGAGATGGTCAATTTGTCAATTGCTCGTGCAGATTCACTATTACTTGCAGTCGCACATCCAGATCAACGAGTACCGAGACAGGGTGGTGTTGGTGAATTCTCTTTGCTCTCTCATCGTCATTTCCAGTCTCATCCGCAATCTTCAGCTCTCAAGGAACTCTCTTCCATCCTCTCTTCCAGCCTGCTGCCACCAAGAAACAAGGAACGTACGTGGGCACCTGCTTGAAGGTCCTGGACATGACAGGTCTCCGGATTTCGTCGCTGGCTCAAATCAAGGTCAGTTTCCAAATTCTGGAGATTTCTTTCTCCGGATTAGTCGATGAAGATAGTTACATGAGTTTAATCATGGCTGGAAAAAAATCCAATTCAAGCATCAGAAACTTAGACATGATGAGTTTCTCTCTCTAAACCGAATGATACGAACTCATTCCGATTCTAAGGCAGTGAATAGGGGATTTGATGAGCTTATGAAAAGGTCGACGGGGAAGTGATTCAGTCTAACAAGATTGGTGATTTCAGCTGTTGACCATGATATCTACAGTCGATGATCTCAATTACCCGGAAAAGACGGACACGTACTACGTGGTCAACGCCCCCTATGTCTTTTCTGCCTGCTACAAGGTGAGAGCAATTGGCGATGGGTTCTCCTGTTCTCTCTTGTTTCCAGAAACGGAAGCTCTGGTCCGGGGTGGATCATTTTCTGTGGTTCAATTTCCAGGTTGTGAAGCCTCTGTTGCGAGAAAGAACCAGAAATAGGATCCAAATCCTCCCAGGGTGCGGCCGAGATGAACTATTAAAGGTATAGCACTTTCATCGCATGACTGTCTTTCCCTTTTCCTTTTAAATCATGAGATCTTAGCAACTGAAAAAGTCACTAAGGGCATTCATCTCTCTCTCCTCCTCTATAAATTATGAAATTTTTAGCAGAGAAGAGGCATCTAATGCTTCCATCACATGTCTCTCTCCCATAAAGGTATGATAATTTGATCAGCACATTCATTAAGGCATGAAAAATGCAAAAGTTTTGTATCCAAAAATGCAAGAGGTATGAAAAATTTGATCTAAACTTGTACTCACCGAGATCTTTTGTAACAAAAGAAATAAATAGACAGCGGACGGGCTGACCGTCGGTTTTCACAGGTGATGGACTATTCATCCTTGCCTCATTTCTGCCGGAGAGAAGGATCCGGGTCATCGCGTCACTCAGCCTCCGGGATCCAGAGCTGCTACTCAGCCGACCATGATTTCCACCAGCAGCTCTATGCCTATGTCAAAGAACAGTTTTCCAGGGAAAACCCTGTGGGACCGACCTCACAAGGATCTTTCCATGTGGACCTTCCGTTGGCTGATTCCGACGAGGTTAATGATCGAAAGAGCCATAGAAAGTGGGCTCCAGAAATATGGGGGCCAGAAAATGGTCAACCACTCGACCGAAAAGAGTAAGGATTAGTGACTGATGATAAAAGCACGTTTTCCATAGGAGGAAAGCTGATTCATCCTCCCGGCAAATTTACCGTAATCATGATCATATGAACATGTAATAATACAGGTGCAATAACAAGTATGTACGTTCTCTGCTGATAGAAATGGATGGAACTTACTCTTTTCGATGGATGGGAGAGAGCTTCTCGCTTAAAATTGGTAATTTTCTTGGCCCCTCTGTACCAAGCATGGACGATTAGGAAAATAAATGCAGAGCGAAGTTCTTTGAAAATAAGGAAGAGAACTCACAAACCATTTCTTACAACATGGAGAGAGAAAAATACGACTTCAAATCATCTCTCGCCCGGAAGATAAGAGTGGGACCCACTTTCGAGCTGGGTGTTCCGTTTCTATGGAATAGCCCGTTGACTTTCAGCAGAAGTGCTGTCTGATTCATTGAAATTTTCCCGCATTTATTGAAATTGTTCCTGCAGTCTGTTGAATCTGGTCTGCGAACTCTAGTTCTTGGCGGCGAGGAGCCTTTGAAAGCTCATCGTCTCTCCTTAGATGTTCCTTGCGCAGTTTCTTCATCTCTCCTTCTGCCGCTCTCCTGGCTGCCTCTGCCATTCCCACTCTCTTCAGGGCATCTTCTCTCTCGAGCTTCATGTCCTCCATCTCTCTCTTCAGTGCATTTAATCTCTCAATTCCTTGCTTCTCATTGGCTCTGATGGCCTCGACTGAGTCGACGCATCCATTAACTTGCATTTCAGTGAACATAGTTTGGTGGGTTCCAAAGTCTAAACCATCTTCGGCATTTACTTTTGTCAGGAGAGAGAACTGCATAGCTTCAGCTTCTTTCGTCAGTCTCGTCTAAGATCTTTCTTACTGCTTCTGATTTCTTTCTAGCAGTTTGTGATTCCAAAGTAAGCAGCTGTATGGTTGACATCAAGTTGTTGCAAGAAGTCTGTGCCTTTGGCTCATTCACTCGTAATATCATCAAGCTGAAGCTTTAGGCTCTGAAGTTTGGCTTCGAGGTCAGAGATATGCACTCGGATTCAGTCTCCTTCAACTTCAGCTTCACTTTCTCTCTCTTCAAGTCCTCGAGCTCCAGGAACAGCAAGTGCATCTGAGCTTTGAGAGATTTCTCTTCTTCTGTAATATTTTCCAATAAGCCCCCTAGCCCATCTGACCCAGAGGACGCAACATTTCCTCTCTCCTCAGTCTTTCTCATATTTTCAAGTTTCCAAGCGCTCAGTCCGTCAGTCAAAGTCCTTTGCACGTTTCTTAGCTTGTTCGAGCTCTGACAGTGCTTGGATTCTTGTTATCTCAGCATTCTTTATTTTATCTTGGAATCTTTCTAGTTGTCTTTGGGCCATAAGAAATTGGGCCTCGAAGAGTTCTCTCTGCTGCAGTATAAGGCAGTAGAGTCTAAATAGACTTCATGAATGAAGTAATAACATTAAAGTTCATTCTGTAGCGTGGAAATTAGAAACAAGGAGATAGCATGGACTCCTAATATTTTTGCTGTTAGAGGGATAACCCAAAAAGAAGTTGAGAGTGAGAGAAGGTCAAATCCGACTCTTACGAACAGCAGGGCCTTAAATTACAAGGCATGTTTCTTCAATCTACAGAATCCCCACCTACATTCTTTCAAAGGATATGAAAAACATTGTTCTCAATCCTCTCTCTCGTGATTGGCACATTATTTATCAACAGTAATACTATATACTTTCCTTCATTTAAAAACTTTGATGATAGAGAAAAAATTTAACATGCATTTTTAGTCTTAGATTGATGTTTCAATAAATTATTAAAGACAATAAAAGATGATGTGGTGAATTTTTACATTATCAATCGGTGACTAGAGTAAAACTGACCTGCTGATGTAATACAGGATTAGGTGATGGGCCATCATGCTTCGAAATAGTAACAGAATTTATGGACAATGCTGGCCCATTGAACAAGTTGATTGCCGCTTTAACGGATTCAAAAGGCATCCTTGAGTCAATTTCCCCCATAGTTTTGGTCGAAAAAATAATTCAGGAGGATTATTAAACTCCACTGAAAGATAAGATCATGAAGCAGAGAAACCCCTGCCCCGCAACAAGAAGCTAATCGAGCTAAATGTGCGGCATACGAAGCCAGAGTATACTTCTCCACTGAAAGAGTTCAATTAATGGCATACATTGGTGCGGAAAATGGGAAGCAGACCAAATGCGGACCAATTAACTTCCCGCGTTTACCTCAGATCAAAAGGAGGAAATAACTTGCCGCGTATCCGCCGTGCAGAAGCAAATTACGACGCCAGCATTTTTACTGTTCGATAGGGAGAATAAGTCAACAAATGAGCAATAGAAAAATTTGATGAACCGCATCAGCCAGTGCCTCGAGGGAACTACAAACCCTAGAGGAAGATGAGATAGTCCATACTCGTCACGTATTCGTCGGCAAAGTTTTTCAGGTTGGCGGGTTGATATTTTGGCGAGCGTGGAGTACTTGGAACTTCCCAAGTTACTTTTTACCGCTGCCTCGAGATTCACGCTCATGGTGCCACGTCATTTATTAGTCCACCTGGAATATTCCTGCCCGCAAAGAACCTAACCAGTCGATCCACTACGTATCGATTTGCACGGGGTGGAACCGTGGCCGATGGATGACATCACATTATCGGGCTTCTGACGACTGCTTTGAATTTCTAGTAAGGAGCGTGAGCGTGCTATCTATATATTTCCAGGCCTTGAAAAATTTCCAATCAAAATAGATATAAATATTTGACAGCAAGAACGGGTATATATATGTTGGAAATTCATCTTCTGCGTTTCCATGAAAATCCATGTCTTGAAGTCACCTAATCTTCCCCATCTGCAATCGAAGACGGAATTTCAGGAGGAAGAGGCCGTTGGAATGGGCGGCCTAACAAGAAGATAAATCGCGGGGCCCACAAAAGGGATTAAAGTCAGCGGCAAAAGAGCCAGAGGCCTCTGTCCAACTCCGGAAAATAGAGAGAAAAAGTCAACCGATATTTGGGAAAGTAAAAATCTGCACAGATCATCGACGCTTACCATTTCCTAGCGCTCATGTCGTTGAAAACCCAGAACGCGGGAAAATGCCGAGAGCAGAGAGAAATCAAGAGACATGATATGAATCTGTAAAATCAAGAGAGCACGATATGAATCAGGGAGAAAATGAGTGTGCAGAGAGGAAAATTACACGAATCCGTCAAGAAGGAGAACGTGAAGGAGAAAGAAAGATGGAATTGCATTAATCTGTAAACAAGATGAGAAATGAGAAAGAGAGAGAGAGAGAGAAGGAGAATATGGAGAAAGGGATCAAGATAAGCACGACGAAAGTTGCATCTATCAGGAAGAAGAGAAAGAGGGATGGAGAGAGATGGCGTAGCCAGATCTTTCCAAAATGATTGAGAGAGATGACATGGATCTGCGAAGAATGAGAGGAGAGAGATTCGGGTAGTTGACATACAAACTTGCTCTGTCTGAAATATTGAAGAGAATTCCTTCCAGTCTTCACCAGACAGCCCAAAGCAGCATAGCGATTAAACCCAGGCCTGAAGCAGCCAGTACCTGCAATCCACTTTGCTTAATTGGGGGCGTAACGATGACGATAAATTTAATCTGCAAATCATCGTCCTGATTGAAAAGGCACAAATAAGAGTATTCTCTTCAAAAACTTCAATGCCACTTCTCTCTCTCTCTCGCCATCTTAGCATCCTAGTTTCTGCTTCGACCTCATGCTACCTTTCTACATCTATAATCACAATTAGTAAATCTAGGGTACCTGGCCTCAATTCAAATTTCCTTACGAACAAGAAAATCCTTAAGCTGTCGAAAACATAATTGCATAAAATACAAAGAATAAAAAGTCAACGTTAGGATTCCTGTTCTCACCGCTGCGTGATCTGGATTCAAGAAAATTCAACGGCGCATGTCTTGGTTGTCTCTCTGGCTTCCTATCAACAGTAGGTGGCGGTGGTTTCAAAGAACAAAATAAGGGATCAAAACCATATGCCCCGCCGAAAATGGAGGCCGTGAGAAATGGCCACACAGGAACTTTGTACTCTGGGAGCTTCATTTCAAATTTGAATCGATGATGAGGAATTCTATAATTTAAATTTGTATGGTCGTAATTGGCCACCTCCCCTGCCGCTTGGAAGCAGAAGCATGCTGTACACCAGTGGCCATAATCCCATGATATACCACGATGCCACTGAGCACCTGGTTCAGCCCGGAAGCCATCGTCTCCTTTCAGTGAGTAGCTTACTGCAGCCATACGTCGACTGCAGATGAGATGAAAGGAAAATATTAATCTCGGAGCCGATGGTAACGAAGCGGATTCTTGTGAAGATCATTGACGAAATATTTTGCTTAGATAAAATTGAGATCCGCTGAGTCAAGAAATGAATTTCATCCTCAGGTATCCAGTATGGATTTCCTTCGATGGATATATGGAATATCCTATACGATGAAGTGGCAAATGTATTTAATCGAAATCTGTCGATTTAAAAATTTCATCCGACGGTAAAAATTTTAAGTATGACAGACGAATGAATTTCAACACAGAAATCACAATGCCAGAAGCAAATCCTCGGATGGAAACGAAGAATTTCTCTACACGATGAAATAACACGTACTTATTCTAAATCCGCCGACTCAACATATTTCATCTCACGCAAAGAAATATTAGAATAATACTAACGGATGAATGTCTTTCACAGATCAGAAGCAATTCCTCGAAGGGATTTTCATCACTCACCGGCGTCTGATCCGGCGCGAGCTGCGTAACATAGAACACAAGCGCCGCCCAGAGCACGAACAGAAGAACGGATGTAGTCCAATCATCGTCTGCATCGCCGCCCACGTTATCCACCTCCGGGACCGCCAATTCTCCTCACCACTCGGACCTTCCGTGCTTTCCCTCCGGCGAAATTCCGTTTCCGGAGGAGGAAACGCTCTCCGCAAATCTGAGACCGCCGCTTCGAGGAGAAATCTATTCGCCTGCCGCTTCCATTGAGGTGAGCCACCACCGGAGAGAAGATCCGGAAGTTAAAAATGAGGAAGAGAAGAGCATCTTGGGTTTCTGAGCGGTCAGGGATGGGGCTAGTTACAGGAAGTGAGACTGCTGCTGATAGAAGAAACCACCATTATCTTTCTCAGGAAGGAAGAGAACCAATGAGCGTAGGCATAGAGGAAAAGAAGAACGAGGAGAAGAATGCAATAAAACTTCTTTAAAGCGTTATTATTAATTTCCGTCATGGGCCCACGAGTCAAATTCAGTTGGGGTGATTTGGTGTGAAGCGGTTGGTAGAGCCGGGCCCGGGCTGGACGCAAATTTTAGTTTGGCCCGGACAGAATTATGCACGAAAGTGGCCCGTTTCGTCTGTGGTCAAACTTGACTAGCGCTGAAATATTTCCGACACGTGTCTCTGGAGGCACTATTTAACGGATGATGAGCTCAACAAATGGAGTTCGAATTTTGTAATTAAATCCTCGGCTGCTCGGTTGAAGGGATTATCCGAGAGAGCGATGGACGGAGCAGCCGTGACGTCAGCGGCGAAAAAGTTTGGCGTCTCCTTCCCCTCTGTCGGGTCTGGGCTCCGGTGCCGGAGAAAGTGCCTCCGGCAGATTTCCATGGGAGACTCTCGAAAGTTTGTACTGAATCGTGCCTCGGTTAGAGCTGAGCAGGTTATTTCTTCCTTACTTTCTTGGTTTCATTATTTATGTAGCGGTCTGTTTAAATCTCTTGTTTCATTCCGTTTTTATTTGGTTTTTATGGATATGCCGTCGGAAAAAGTTTCGGTTCCTCAAAGTGCGGTTGGGAGGAAAAATATCTGTTGAATTAAAGTGCTACTTTTCCTTTTCGGGGGAGGCTGGTGGAGGTTATTTATGAGAATTAATGAGACTACGGAGGGTGGTGAAATCGTGAGCTTCTCTCTATCGACTCCCAGGAAGAATAGGAGACAAGAGAATTGATAAAAAAAAGAGGAGATTTACCGGAACATTAATCTAAAAGATGCAATCAAAACGAATGAAAATGAATTCTTAAATCTGATGCTGAGTAACCCTTGTATGAAAGCTCCTCTAGATCCAAGAAACGAGAAGAAAGACAGCTCCAAATTGTGATTACTCGAAAGTCATGCCGAATAGTCCAAACGTCGTCTCTCCTCTAGAACCAAAGAAGGAAATGAAATCACAATGGGATATTTCTGGGAGGAAAAGACCTCTAAATTGGCCAATGGGTGTACCTTGGAGCTCCCATATGGATCTTGAAACTCGCCATGTAATTCATTTTTTCTTGAGAAACTGTCATCTCATTAAATGGGCTGTTTTTTTCTCCAAATATCCTGTAGTTTTTAGCCCTTCAAAAAATAATTTCGGAAAAACTCCTAGGAAATTGTCCACTTTTGGACTGTTTCCCCTCTCATCTAAAACATGTGCAGTTCGTAAAAAGCCAGCCATACAATCAGAGAGACATAGATCTTTGGAAAAAGCTCTCTTATAAGAGTTCTATTCTTCAATATGAGGTGTTATGCCATGGCATCTAAGACATAACACGTGTCAAATATTACATCTTTTTACCTTTTTGATGCCTGACAAACGTATGACAAAAGCGTTCCTAACTTTCCTAGCCAATTTTTCCACTTCATTAAATTTCTTGAATCTTATGACCATATAATTATTGTAGTTTCTGTGAAACTTCAATTCCATGTATTTCATTTTATGTTTATTTAAACTTCTTAGTGGTTGGTAAATATACATTGATTGTTTTAAATAACTTAAGTTTTGAAGAATTTCCAAACGGAGTTTCAAATTTGAGCTTAGAGCGAGTTTAAATGGATAATAGTAGACTTATTTTTTTTCTTTTTCTCCACCAAGCTTATTACTTTAATGAACTTATTGTGTTTTTTTCTAAATTATTACATTTCACTTGCTTTTTGCAGGCTGATCCTGAGGAAAGATCATCAGAACTTTTCAGTGATTCACTAGCAAATTCAGTGGAAGTTAGCCAATGGGAAAGTGGATACTCATACCAGGATATTGCAGCAAGACAGGGTATCACAATAAGGCGACGACCTCCCACCGGCCCTTCTCATCATGCTGTTGGTCCCTTTGAGTTTCGCTTGGAAAATGAAGGCAATACTCCGCGAAATATCCTAGAAAAAATAGTATGGCAGAAGGATGTTGAAGTTAGACAGGTCGCTCATGGTTCCTTTTCAAAACTGTTATCATCTTCTTTTGCATTCGCTGACTGTTTCTCTTTCTTTTCAGTTGAAAGAGAAGAAGCCACTTGTTCTCTTGAAAAATTTCATCGATTATGCTCCTCCCACTCGAGATTTCGTTGGTGCTTTAAGGGCAGCTTATGAAAGAAATGGTGTACCTGCTTTGATTGCCGAAGTTAAGAAGGCTTCACCGAGCAAAGGAGTTTTGAGGGAGGACTTTGATCCTGTAAGATCTATCCCTGTCATTTTTAATTCACAATTACTTCATTGAATGATTCCTCCCGTTATTTCATCTAGAGTCTTATGTCATAAACAGGGCTTCTAACCATAGATCTCTTTCAATTCAGGTGCAAATAGCCAAAGCATATGAGGCAGGAGGAGCTGCTTGTCTTAGTGTTTTGACTGATGAGAAGTTCTTTCAGGTGACCTCTCTCTCTCTCTCTGTACTTTATATCTTTGACTTTCAATGCAAACCTTATGTTTTCTACTGTTCTGCACCAGGGAAGCTTCGAAAACCTGGAAGCTATACGTAATGCAGGAATTCAGGTGTGCCCTCCCTAGTTTGTGCTGCGTTATATTATCTCCTCCAAAGTCTCTTACTTGTTGTATCTCCAGTGCCCTCTTCTCTGCAAAGAGTTCATCGTAGATGCCTGGCAGTTGTACTATGCACGTGTCAAAGGAGCTGATGCAGTTCTCCTAATTGCTTCTGTTCTTCCAGACCTTGACATCAAATACATGATCCAGATATGTAAAATTCTTGGATTGGCTGCCCTCGTTGAGGTTTGTAGAGCTTGATCTTCATTTCTCTCACATTTGTTATCGGAATTGGAAGCTGAGTTTATTGTGGATGTATTTCTAATTTTGGTTATATCAAGGTTCATAATGAACAGGAGATCGATAGGGTTCTTGCTATCAAGGGGGTTGAGCTCATTGGCATCAACAATAGGAACTTGGGTAAGATGCAATTTGACATTAACGGACCTGCATTTGTTTCTCTATATCTGTTGCTTTCTGCTAATTGCCAAGATTATCTTTTCCTTGGATTTATTCAGAAACATTTGAAGTCGACATTTCCATCACAAAGAGACTCCTTGAAGGAGAACGGGGTGAAATCATACGTCAAAGAGACATAATTGTGAGTTTTGTCCTCTAACCTAATGATATCTGGTTGATCTACTTGTAGGAAAAATAATAATATCAAATCAATCCTATAGCCTGTTAGTGATGACTGCCTGAAGACATGAATATGTCTTTGTTTTCTTCAGTAGCAGAAATTTTTTTGAAGAATGAGAATAGAGGCATACGTGTGCATGTGCATATATCTATATTGCAACATATAAATTTATGCATTACTTGTTAGAACCCTGATCACTTGGAAAAAATCTGATCTGTTCTTGATTATCTTCAGATGGTGGGGGAATCCGGTCTATTTACGCCTCAAGACATTGCTTTTGTTCAAGAAGCAGGAGTAAAAGCGGTGAGGCCATAAATCCAAGTTGAAATTTTACTGATTTCCTAACCCCCTTGCTTCTAATCTGCTTTTTATTAAGGTAAAGACATTGAATATGTAATTAATATTTTATCAAATTATCCTCTCCTGTTTAGGTTTTGGTCGGTGAGTCGCTGGTGAAGCAGGATGATCCAGGCAAGGGAATTGCTGGGCTATTCGGGAAGGACATATCACCTTGATTTCTTCACCGAAGAGTACATGTTTATTCGTAATATCCTCAATAATCAAGAGTGATACTCTCTTATCATATTATTTCATCCCACTTCCATCGTTTGGTTGTCTCTTCCTTCATGTCATATGGAAAAAAAGGGCCCTAGATGTACAGTGAAAGATGATCTTCAGAGGAAAATATCTTCTCATTTTCCATTATATTGGGAGGTCAGGAGACAGGATATGCGGATCCATCCAATAGATTCAGATTTCGACAGTGAAAAGTAATTGGGATAAACATCCATTTTGGTCATTGGAGCTCATGATTTGTAAGTGTACAATTCCTTATTAATAACTACTTTTTGAAGACCCAATTGGTTCCAATCATATTTTGATGGATCATTCTTTTCCTGCTCTCCATTTTGTATAATCCATGTTGGCAACAGTGTTTTGCTCTCTATATCCACAATTTTTTGTCATAATTTTCTGTCTCGCATCCACCTTTCAAAAGTAGATCTTAACACTTTCATGGAAGTGTTTTGTTTTTTATTGTTTATGAGCTGACTTAGGTTTACTCTTCAAAGATCAAAGTTCAATTTTATTGTATATGTTATGCCACATTATTTCCTTTATCCATCATGGTCCCCTCGACCCTTTTCAGAGTGGATTCCATTGCTTAATTGTAAGGCCTACTTCTCATTGTTGACCATGACATCCATGGGCCAACATAATCGTTTTGGGGGGTGGTGGGGAGGGGTGGGGAAGAACTCCAATGTCTAGGGCACAGATGGTAAATACTGGCTCCACTTCTCAGTTTCAAGAGGTGTTTCCAATGACCGGTGCATTGGACTGTCAACCTAGCTCAGGTTTGTCCTTAGTTTCCATTCCGATATTAGATAGCAGACAAACTGATGTTAGGCATTGGATGGATGATGGATGATGGATGATGATGATGACACTGGAAAATAACAGATATCAAATGCTATCATCTGACATCAAATATCAGTATCTAATATTCGATGTCATCATCCACACATTGACATGTCGGCGGATGTCATGCCGACAATATGCCAATATTGGACTTAACGGACATTTCAGATATCTAACATGGGCACACTACACCCAACACCACAGGTTCATATGAAGATGGCCATATGACATCTCTTCTTGCCATTATCTCATGAATCCATTGAATGGAGGGTCCCATACTTATGGTGCCATTTTCTCCTTGTTAATAGACTCACAATCCTCTCCTCTTTTGGCTTTCAACATGCTTGCAATGTTGAATACCATCATATGCAATCATATATTCTCCCCTCTTTCCCTCTTTTCCAATCGTTCTTTTATAATCTCCTTGGTCAAAATATGCACTTAGTACCCTTCTTTTCGATAGCAACTATCATTAGTCATCTGCTCAACAGCCATCCAAGTCTTCACTCTGTCACATCATTTGCTCATCTCAATCTTGAGTTTATATCCATGTATCCTTAGCCAGAAACTCATGGCAATCTCCACAACCGACTCTTAACTTAGTGACTTCATTTGTTCATAAGCTGTCCTAGGTCTGATACCATGTAGAAGATAGAAATCCTAAATATTTCCTTGAATAAAAAACAAGAGAAATAGAAGGATTTATAAAAGAGAGCGATATTTGGTCCGAGTCCCCAATTATAGATGATGTCACCAAGTGAAAACTTGTATGAATTTTGAGGAAAAGTCTAAGGACAACATATGAAGTCCTTGAAGATGATTTTGTCGTCAATATGGGATTTTTCATCCTTGATATTAGAGGATCTTGACTCAAGGAATGAGATATAATTAAATCTCTAGCCAAGGGAGTAGAAATTTTAGAGAAAGTGGTCTCAATAATGTTCTCCATATATTAATACTATCTTGAGTGACCAATTAGGGTTTAATAGTCGACCATACTCTAAGTTATTCATGAGTCTTGAGCAAATGAAAGATTAAACGTATATGATAACTAATGACGTCAAGGTTTCATAAAAGAGTTCACATGTAATCTATATCTCATAGAGTATATTGTATAGATTAACACCTAAGGGGTTGGCAACTCAACGTGTTTATTGCATTAAATTGATTATTGATTGAATAATCTATATGTTGATATAGTTAATTTATAAGGATGACCAATAAGCTTTATTAGGTCCCTGATTTTCTTAAATAGAGGGATATATAGACCTAGACGGTCACACTTAAGGTCAATGAATGTTGGTTGATGTAGACATATTTTGAGGTTTTTTGTGAAAAAGCTTTTTTTTTTAGGTCTATGGATGTCTATAAATAAGAAGAGAACGGTCACATTTAAGTCTGCCCATGCGAATCTTGTTATAAACTCTCTATTTTTTCTCTTTCTCTCTTGGTGAAGACAGTTGAGGAGGAGAGCCAATCATCGAGTAATCATGTGGATAGCATTAGAGGCTATATAGTTGAGTAGCTTCAAAAATTGCTTCAATAAACCCTATAATCATGGATTTTAATCTATTCTTGGTGTCTCAATATTTTAAATATTTGATTTAATGTCTTCCGCTATATTTGATATTTTGATCGACATTTTTGGGGCTTATTGAGACTTACTCACCTCTATCACCTCTGCCTCGTCCATCTCCTTTTGTCTCCATTTCTAATGCTTTCTCATGTCCTATGTTGGGCCATCGCATGACCCAAGAAACTCATCATCTACCTTTATAGGATGTCCTCTAGATCCTCAATGTTCTTGCCAATCTCCTCTCCATCAATGTTATCACCCACACCACCCATTGTTTAATACGTTCTTCTCTTTCCATTAGATCTTTCAAGACTTGCTTATAGAACAACAGATTGGTTTGGGGCATACAAATGATTATGGCCTCTACAAGCTTGTTCCAGATGATGCCTCATGTGGCCTCATGGTCTCTTCTTCATATACCTCTCTTTTGTGGCACAAACATCTTGGCTATCCAGGTTTTGTCAAACTAAAAGAGTGTTCGTTAGTTACTCTTGAATTCAAAATGGGCACTAATAACTAGCATTTTACACAGAAAAATTCATGATTATTGACGATACGAATTCATGAGGTCGTTGAAAACACACAAAGATGTGTCAAAAAAAATTCCAAACTCATCAATTTGAAGTTTTAATCAAGATTTAAAAATCATAATAGTGAATAAGGGTCGCATCCACGGAGAATTAGGGATTTTTTAGGTATTCTTCAAATTCTATCAAATTGGACAAGGAATTGAGGTGAGAAATCAAAGATTTTAGTAGATTTATACATAAGAGTGCAAGATGAATCCACGAAATCAAGAATTGCGCAATTTGGATCAATATTCGCGGAGAAATCAAGGAGCAAAAATTAGATAAAAAATTCTATCGCGAAGAGAAAGAAAACAAAGAGAAATTATAAAATTCGACTAATGTAATCTTCAAAATTAAAATCTAGTAATACACGGCAAGAGATTAAGAGGAAAACACATAATCTAACCCAAAAGCACATTTGAAATGGTCTAATTGATCGCTAGATCATGGGCTTTTTATTCTTCGATTTTAAAAACGAATTTCAGAATTCAAGAGGCGATTTCTCCCTATTCTCTCAACGAAATCTCACTTTCAAACACTCCTTGGCTGTGAAAATCAGTATAAAAGAGGAAAACAAGATATTCAAAGATTGAGATGTCTAAACAGTTCGATTGCTCGAAACATCCAAAAATGCTTTACATTGTCGAAACGCATGCATATTTACAGGCGAAATTGGGCATGACTGTTTGATGTGCCTCTTCATCTTCAATCAACGGCTAAGATAAAATGCTTAGATGCGAATCATCACCGTTAAGTTATGTTTGTTTGATCGAAGATGGAGCGCTCATATTTTGTCACATCGCTCATGAAGAAGAAGCATCACGTAACGCCTATCGTTTGATCTTCGTCGAGCGCTCAAGATGCAGTCATTTGTCTATGGGAGCCCATCAAACGTGTTTAATCTTAGTCGTTATAACTCCTCAGATGAACGGCTGAGATTAAATCATTAGAAAATAAATTGTCACCCAATCAAATGTCGCCACGTAACCCCCCTATCCCTAGCTTAAGTGAAGATCGATGCCTCAAATTAAATGCGCGAATTGGATGCTTCCTATCGCGCCACATCAATTGCACATAAAAATAAAAAAATAATCCCACATGGGAAAAATCACGACGAAATTCAAGTATATAACTAGGGCTTGCTTCATGGGATTAGTGTATATCCAAAAAGGATGTTTAACCCACTAATCACACTCACGCTCACACATGCGCACACAAGCACATGTGTGGCCATGTGGCGTGTACACATGTGCCACATGGCGATGGGTTATCGCCCCCGCCAAATCAGCTGCCACGTCAGCATGTGATAGAAAAATAATATTTTTGATTTTAAAAATAGAAAATAAATCCAAATAGACCCAAATAAATTCAAAAATTTTTAGAAAAATTCCTAAAAAATTAAAAAATTGATAACTTTGAAATTATATCTCCAAAATAATCCAAAATTTTCTTGTTTGATAAAAATTAAAATAATCTATCATTTTAAAAATTCAAATTTAATAAAAGACAAGAGAATAAATTTTTATTTTAAAAATACACTCATTTATTTTAGAAAATAAAGCAAAAAATAAATGAGTGTATATAAAAATATTTTCTCTTATTATTTAACATTAAACCTAAAACATGGAAATAATCTTATCTCAAACATATATCTTTAATGATTTATGATTATCCCTAAAAATAGCATATTTTGAGATTATAACTTCAATTTTTATATAATGATAGATATGCGATCAAAATATGATAACATGTATAAGAATTGAATGTTTTATGCCTTAATTTGTATTAATAATCATATAATCGTATGAATAGATTGCATGTTATCAATTATTCAATGATTTTAGGACATAATTCGTATCCTTATTATACATGTTATCATATTTCAATGAATTTTTTACATTTATCATGACATATCACTCATAAGAAAATTTGGAATAAATTATAGTTAATATTTTGCATAATTGGTGTTTAAATTTTTTTCAAGATTAAATAAGTATGAATTAGTCATATTTGCATGAGTTTCATGTTTGTAGGTCATGAACAAAGGACAATAGGGAGGAGACTCCCAAGATGTACAGACTCTCGAAGGATTGACCAATCAGTGAAAATCACTATGGCAAGTTTTTTTATATTACAAATATTTAGATCTAGGACCTTAACTCCATCTTTTCCGTTCATACATCTTTATTTTCAACCTAAAATCACTATTTGACCATTTGATTGAGGATTTTCAGTTTTTGACAAGAGACTTGGAAGTGCTCCAAATCTATTCAATCTTCGACAAGAGATCTTTGCATCGTATCAATCATATTCCTCTTGCTTATTCACTCATCTTTCCCACTTTCTTCACCCACAAAGACAAAAATAAATCCTAATTTCAATCTTTTAACCTTCCTCCTTGTGTATTCTACCTCAAATCACTATTGTTCTAAATTTTACGATAAAATTTAACGATTTGAGTATAATTTTATATGCATGATCTTGAATGTTAAGGAGTTGAGTATATTCCTTCATCCTCACTCTACGTCATCTAAGTTGATGTCAAATTTCCTGAAAATACTCTATTTTTCTCTACCTCCAATCACATCTCTTATGCATGCTTCTTACCAACCTCCTTCTAGGCTACCTTCTCCACCACCCATCATTCTCATTGTGGAGGTTCCCTTTGCATCCCCACCACTCCCCTCTATAGAAGTGTTTTCCTCATCTCCCCCAACCATCTCTAACCATGTTGCTCTGAAAAAAGATCCATCTTTCTGCCATCTTGCCCATGAGATTTCATCCCCTCCCCGACCTCTTACATCTACTACACTTGAAGATCTAGTCCTTCATATTCCTCTTTGGAAGGTAAAATTTTCTTTTACATAGTGATAACATGCAATTATAACTTGAATTCTTACCCTAATTAACTCATATTCATGCTTATTTTATGTGAATATGATGCATGTTATCATACTTTTTAGGAATTTTTTCCATTGGCATGTCATTTCACTAAAATTGATTTTCATGCATAAATTAGGGATAATTCCATGTTAAATAGATGATTAATCTTTTGTTTAAATTAATAGAAGTTAATCTCTATTATTAAATGATTTTTCACTTTAGTAAATGTTTAGAAAGATAATTTCAAGATGAATTTATGATTTAAAGTGTTTAATGAAAAATGATTTAAGTAAATTTTTAATTCATCTTGATTTCTTCATTCTAAATATATTTTTAATTGACATGATATTAAAAAAGAAGAGAATTTGTGATCCAATGGAGAAAATTTGGATTAAAAAGGAGTTGTATTTTGCGAAATATGAATTTCTGAAGTTTTAGCCCTTTTTCCGATTTTTATTTGAATTTTAAACTGATTTTTCGATTAATTTTCCTGTTAAAATCGCGAAAAAGGGGGGGTATTTTGGTCCACAGGTACCCGACTGATGACGTGGCAGGCGAACCCAGGTGGCGGCTGACGTGGCGCGCGGGACCACCGCGCTGTTACGACGTGGCACTGAGGCCACGTGGCAGGACGCGTGTGGCCCACGCAGGAGGCGCACACGGGGCGCGCCAAATGGCAGGGAGGCCACGCGGCCACGTGGGCGCCCGTGTGGGGCGCCACGTGTTGCGGAGTAGAGAGGAGATATTAAGACAGTTAATAGGGGAATCTTCTCCCCTATTTAACTGCGTCCTGCCTCTTTATTTCTTCCGTGTGGGACTATGTTCCACACGGTCTTACCTTTTGCAGGTGATGTGGCGGCTTGGCGGGCGTCGGATCGGATTAGAGCGGCGGAGATCGCGTGGACCCGAGTCCACGCGATCACTGATTACAACACGTGCTAAAAGAAAAGAGTAAGTGGATTAAGATCGATGGCCTACCTGTTGCCACGTGGAGCCTCTCCAAAGCGTCCGATCGTCATCGAGGGTTCATCGGATTCAAGTCATCGGACGGTTGCGATTTTTCGCGATCGGGAGCACTGCACGATCATCTGATGTTCATCAGACGGCTGCGATCGTTCGCGATTTGGGCTACGCGTGGAGCCTCCTGGTGCGTCCGATCTCCATCGTGCGGACGACAGCGTAGCGCGTGGAGCACCGTGGATCGCAATCTACTCTTCATCCTAAGGCTAAGATGAAGACCGGTCTTCTCTCTCTTCGCGGGAATCTGGAGCGTTGGATTCTAATCCGACGGCGAAGGCAATGCGTGGAAGAACACCACGATCGCGGTCCGATCGAACCGCGATCGCGGCGCGATCGAGCCGCGATCGTGATTCTTGGAGGGCGGAATCATCTCCCCGAGCTTTGGAAGGTTGCCTTGGAAGCTAGCGATCGTGGATCGACCCACGATCGTGGCCCGATCACGGCGTGATCGTGGCCCGATCGTGGTGCAAACGTGGCGTTCATGGAGGCTAATTTTGAGGAAAATTCGCCACAAATTTGGGAGTTACAACGCCGCGCAAGGAAACCGCTCCCTCGACGCTGCAAATCCGCGTCCACATCCGCACTAATTGGCCACGATTTCGGGCCTAATTCCCTCTTTAAAAGCACGTATTTCCCTCTCTTTGTTCTTCAACTTTTGATCGACTCGTGAAGAAATTAAGCGAGTTTCGAGGAAGGTCTTAAGTTCTCGTGATCCTCTGCTTCCAAGAGTGTAGAGATGCAGCTATTGAAGCATGATAATCACGATTTCATCTCTTGATTTCATCGAATTTTCCCCTTGAATTCCGAACGTCCACGAGGAAGAATCCGAGCAAATTCGCTTCAATCCACGAGAATTGAGGCCCCATTCTTGCGGCAATCGGGTTAGTAGTGAGGTTCGATCGATTATCAAGAGGTAATTTATATTTTTATTAGGTTTAGATCTTTAATTTTGCAAATTAGTTCATAGTGTTCTTCATTTTCCCAAATTTTAGGTCCGAAAAGTTGCTGATTTTGAAAATAGGATATCTCTTTGATTATAATTCCAAATAACTTGATTTTAGTTTCATTGGATTTCTCTTTTCATCAGCTTTCCGTGGATAGCAAATTCATCAAATTCTGACTTCATTTGACCCTCCAATTTAACGTTTGACCAAGGACTATTAATCTTTCATCAGAAGTCAAACGTTGACTTTCGGGGTCAATTACTTTTTATTGACAAATCAGAATTTGATAATTTTGGTGTTATTGGATTCCTCTGGTTCTTAGCTTTCCATTGACATATAAATTGAAAGATTTGGATTTCATTTGGGCATTCAATTTGAAGATTTCCTCTGAGGTGTTAATTTCGGGGATTTTCTGATCATTGATTTTCAATAATTCATAATAAATCCATTTCTTATCCAAAAATTACGAAATATATATCAATAAATTCCATTTTCTCTCTAGTTTCTAAATATCTATTTTCGTAATCTTCTGACCCTATTTGATTCTCTGATTTTGCAGAACACCTACTATTGGTCAAAGTCAACGCTTTGACTTTGACTTTTGACTTTTCTCTGTCAAATCCGAGATTTCAATTCTTAAAACTTCTTATTTACCCTATTTATATCATTTCCATATCTTACATCTTATTTTCTCTTATTTAAAACTCCTTTTAAACCTAAGTTTGACCAAGTCAACTCTGTGATTAAAGTCAACCCTGCTCTCTGTGGATCGACCCGATACTTACCCAATACTTGATTATTATATCTTGTCTTTGTGAGTTCGGTTTTATAAATTTTGTTTGACCATCGTCTTTGTGTTTTAACGACGCACAAAAACGACACGTCACATAGCATCCTATCTCCCACTCTATGTCAAATGATCACTTTCTCTCCACCTTTTGCACCTTTGCGTCAAGCATCATATAAGTCCTTACCTTGGAAATACACTGAAGGTCTGTCAATTCCATCATGGAAGGCTACTATGGATCTAAACATTTGTGCCCTAGTTGATCATGGCACATGGAGCCCATGCCTCATCCTATTGATGCTAAAATTATGACATGCAAATGGCCATTTACACTCAAA